>JANHFL010004740.1:163963-210197 GCA_032468155.1 Oxyrhabdium leporinum
AAATTTATGATGGATTTCATGTTTTAAAAATCTCAATTTTAAATCTCAATCGTAACAGTTAATTTTATAAATTAACTGACTCAGTAATTTAAAAAATGCAATGTAACTTATTTAAAATGATCTACATTATTAATAAAATAGCAATATTTTAAGATATTTCAAAATTATTTTCAATATTGATAATATAAAAATATGGTATTAATTATTGAAAATTAATCTGCATTTGAAATTTGGATGATGTTATAGACAATTGTTCTTGATCAAAATATTATTGTAAAACTAGTTATCACATAATTACCATGAAACAGGTGGACATCATTACTCATTTGTAAGATGTCTATGTTATTTTCACGCACTGCATTGCTGTTTGTCAATAAATGTCTGAATACAATTCATGAATCAATTTTCATTTATAAAGTCCCCCATGGTTGGACACTTGGATACCTCCAGAACTATCCAATTTAAATGAATTCTGTCCACTTTGTGTAGACATCTTTGTGTAGACTATTCCATTTGGGAACAATTTTCCTCCAATGATCCAGATGGTACCTTTGTTCCTGAATTACAGAAGATATTAAGAACTGAACAATTCAGAAGGGTAGATGGGTGGGTGAGATCTGTGCCTTAGAGGCCTGCTTATATTTGTTGAATTTTCTTGCTATATAGTTTTTGTATACTATATTGATTTATTGAGTTAAATATTTTTATTGTAACTGTAAACCATCATAGGTCATCAGAAAACATGATGATATTGAAATATAGTCAATAAATATCACAGTAAGAGATAGCACAACAAATAAGTGTAGGAAACAAAATATGTGACAATATGCATAGTATACAGTTATAAATCCATCCCTCCCACACAGAAAAAGTGAAAAAAATATTACGATTTGGAAAGTAATTCAGGATTAAACTATCTCTTGGCTGCTTTTTTGCGTCAATGTCTACAAGAATTTTCCTTAATAACAATATACATTGTCCTGACTGTCAAAAGACATATCAAAGCATCAAAAGTACTGTATAAATGTTTTTTCACAAAACAAGTACTTGGCAAAATTTCAGTAATTGCTCATTTATTCCTTCATATGCTGCAGATCATGGAACAGTAAAAACTACTTAGCTGCTGCCAACCTGAATATAATCAAAAATATATCTAAGGAATCACCTCTACATTACAAAAAAACTGAATGCCTTAATTTGTTGTGCTCCAAAAAATAAAAGATCACAAATTGTCTGCAAAATCAGGAAATCACTGGATGGATAGCAGTTTTTTATTCTTATAAATTATGTAAGTATTAATACATCTCAAACAGCATCTTTGTCTTCTTCATATATACAAAAAGTGTAATGCGTATGTGCAATATGTCATGGAAAACAGTCAGAAAAAGGTTAAATAAAAGCAGTGAATACTTGCTATAATTAATCAAAGCCAAAATGGCACTGTGACCTTAAAAAGTATGTAAAGTATAGCGTCAATTCAAACGCAAGTGTCCTCTATTTATGAACAAAGAATGTTTAATTTGAAAACATCAAATTAATTTAATGAAAAAAATATCTGAAAATAAATCTAGTTCATTATCAGATTATACAATAAATACACAGCTGTTGGTCGTTATGAGAAATCTGAAGTGATGTCATTAACATTCGTAAACACTCAATTCAGCATTTTAAATTCATCGATTAATAACACTTAGCTCTATTATATGAAGGCCCACCTCCTTTATNNNNTTCTGTTCCAGTTCAGAAGTTAATTGTAGTATTATAAGTGTGAAGAAACATGTACAGGATTGTGTTAATGTTTAACTTATAACTCTTAATTGTCATTGAATAGTGTTAGACACCAAGGAAACTTTGAAAATGGCTGTGCAGTTTCCAAAATAATACTATGCTGCATAAATAAATGAATTAGTTCCTGGGTCATCTTTTCAAATTTGAAAATGGTAGATACAAATGGGCATACCTATGCCTAAAGAATATGTGATTAATAAATGTTCCTGTCTCTTTTGCTTGTGTTTGTTTGTGTGTGGGGGTGGGGTGGGGCATAACCAGAATTGTAGACTCCATAATGAAAAGGCCTTTATCCTTCAGTAGACTAATTTGGGATGATAATGATGATACACTTTCACATAAATATATGTGAACTTTGCTTAAGAAAAAGCCAGATTTTAACCACAAATTACCGTCTAATCTCATATCGTCTATGTAATATATGCACAATGGAAAGCATTTGACCGTCTAATACCTGAGGAAATTAACAGGAACCTTGAACCTGTTAGTCTGGTGGCTTGTACTTTTAGATTATTGTCTGAATTGGTGCAGGTCTCTGGGAGGCAATTTGTGTTTAGATCCATGTGGTTGTAAATTTATCTTTGAAAGAAAGGTTTGTCTTCTGCCATGAATGTGTGCAACCTTCTCAATGTGTGTGCCCTTCTCAATGTGTGTGCCCTTCTAAAACTATTGGTCTAGATAAATTTCATCCAGTCTCCAATCTTTGCTTCTTAGATAAGGTTGTTAAGAAGGTGGTCTGACTATAACTCCAGATGGAAGACATAGATTATTTTGATCCTCTGCATTCAGATTTCAGGTCATGGCAGAGTTTGAAGGCAGCATTGATTTCACTTGTCAATGACTTCTGGGAATGATGTAATCATCATGGTTTTTCTTGACCTCTCAATGGTTTTCAATAGTTTTAAACCTGTATACTTCAGGCCCACCTACAGGTTCTAGTGAGAGCTGCAGTGTTCTCTTCTGTGGTCAATTCTATTTGGTGCTGTCAGATGGAGAAAGGTCCAGGTTGAAGCCTTGCATCTGAGGGCTCTCTTGGACTTTATATCTGTGCCTTACCTGTTAACATCTATATCAACTGGCTGATTAAGGTCATCCAATGACATGAGTCAGATATCATCATCATCCTCAAGTATATATTTTTTATTATTAGATGACAAAGCAATGCTGTCAAAGCAATGCTGTCAGTTCCAGGAGGCTGCTTGTATCTGAATGGAGAAGAGCAGGCTCAAACATAACCTTAGCAAGATTAGGGATGTCTGTTGGAGACACCAATTCAAGAACAAAGTAGTTAAAAAGAAATCAAAATCAGATATTAAAATTAGAGATGCTAGAATGGGATATATTGCTAGCCATTCTTCTGGAGAAAACTTGTTTTTGGGGAAAAACAGAAACTCACTTCAATAAAAACCATCGCATGCCAAAAGTGGTTCAGCCATTATGGAATTGTATATGTTAGTTGACTGTTCAAGAACCAGGAAGTGAATAGGAACAGGAGGGCTACATAAGGATTTTCCCATAACCACAGACTCAACCAAATGGATGGCATTAAAAAATGATCATTTACTTCAACATTCTTAGTTCTGAACAGGACTAGCCAAGATCCCTCTCATTTTCCAGTATCTTATAATATTTAATTCTATGTTCAGTTATACTCTTTGTTTGAATACTTGATAAATTTCTTCCACAGAAGCCTAAGAAAGGTTGTTTCTGTTTCAGGATAAAATTTGCTGAATTTATTAAATAATTGTTAAAAAATAAATACAGCTATATGTGATTCTCTTTCGATTTTTGTGTATGGATTGAAGGCAAAAGCTGCAATTACAGATCTAAAAATCTCTTGACAGAAAAGAATATCCAGTTACTCCTCAATCCATAAAAACAAGTGAAATGTTTGCCTATAATGTTCACATATTTGAGGCAAAGGGTATAGATTTCTGGGTATTTCAGAATTTTAATTCCCCAAATTAAATTCCCAAAGTGATTTATACATTGCTTAAATTACATAAGCTGAAAATAGTCAATACTTTCAAATATTAAATAAAGTAGTTTTCCTTTATTTAAGGCGTTAAATACATTAAATTTTATGATTGATGTCCTGTACCTTAAGCTCATAGGTCTATTTTTTTTTTCAAAAAGTACATTGATTGTATAAGAACACTTTCTGATATGACACAAAGGAAATAACTAGCAGTTTTATTGAACAGGGGTACTTGACCTCAAAAAATATTGGCCAAGAATGAGCTATTTAATCTTATTACAACATTATTGTCAAGTGCAAAGAAACATTGCGAAGTCCATCTAATATTTCATACTATACTGAAAAAAGTATCTGTCTAAGCAAAAACCCACAAACCATAAACTTATTTACAAAAATATGATTTGGTGGCTTTTGTTATTGTTAGCTGAGAAAAACTAGCTGGACAGTTTGTACTGCTGTCATTTATAGCAACTGATAAAACCAACATATTTTCAAACTATAGAAGCATTTTAAAGACAGAAAAATCCCTTAGATTTGATATATTTCTTTCAACTACATATTTAAGCAAAATTAAACTCTTCTAATGTGCAAATAATTTGGACTCAAATTTCATAAAAGTACTAGAAAACAAATGTGTAATTTATAGGGACATCAAAGTTTCAAACTCTCCTATAAAACCTATCCTAGGTTGTTTGTTTTAAGCATAAAATGTCTAATGTGTAAAACTGCTGATATCATCCATCACAAGTTATAAAACACTGGGGGCACACATCAACCCAAATTTCCATAGAAAATTAAATTACTGTAGAATTATTATCTAGAATTATGTTTTGTATAATGTTTCCATTCAATAATAATCAGTTCTCTTAAAATATCATATAACAGAGTGTGATGGAAATAGAGGCCTAATGATTCAGTAAGCCAATAAGCAAAGTAATGGTAGGATGCAATATAAGTACATAGGCCTGTAAGCTTTAGATTCAGTTGAATATCTTTTTATGCCATTTTTGTAATCATAGTTTACCCAATACATCACAGTCATTGAATTCACACCACATACCAAGGCAAAATTAAAACAAAAATTAGGTTAACATACGTCATGAAACGAGGCTTTTGCTTCTGGAGATATGTCAATTTCTTTCTATTTAGGATTTAGAACTCAAGTTCAGTTTTATATAAGCATCTCAAAACGTGGGCTCACATATTGGTATAATACAGAAAACTACATTAAAAGTGTCTGGAACTGAAATATATTGCCTAGAGAACAGAGTTAGGGTAACCTCGACAGATATTTATTATTCCTAACCATCACTATAGGGATGAATTAATACAGTGTCTTAAATGAACACATGCAGCCCATTTTACTTTAAATAAAACAAGTAGAATATCAAAAGAAAAGGGCTACAAATCATATTCCAACCAGCTACTCTGCTCAGGGATTACTCTACGAAGGACTAGCAGCACAACTAATTTCCCTGATCTTGAATTGAATTCAGGATTTAAATAGGGGGAGAAACTCTTTGTCCATAACAAATATCAAATTGCAGGAAAGACTTTTAACCAAGCGCAGTATCAAAATTTAATGGAGCCTCCAAGTTCAAAAGCAGCAATGTATAGTGTATACTTTATACTGTTCACAATGCTTAAAAAAAACCTCTAAAAAGCAAACAAAGTTCATCTGGCAAAGTAATATATGATCTGGACTATGTTTTTAATGAGAAAAGATAAATGGTTGTTAGAATTGTATACATTTTGTATACATTGCAATGTTACCAAAAAAAATAACAATAAGTGGCTGACCAAATTGTGCAGCCAAGGATCTTTTATCTTCATTTCCATAAGCTTTTCCTTCCATCCTCAGATGAAACTGCTTGCATTGCTCAAAGAAACAGAATAAACAATAGAAAACATTATTCACTCTATTCTTCGGAAAACAGGACACCAACAAAGCCTCCAAATATATACTCTAATTCATTGTTTCAGTTAAAATAACATGCAAAAATAAAATCTGTAAATTTGTTGAAGCCAGAATGGAGGTACAATATGTACCTTTACATCTATGTGTAACTTTACATTTATGTTTATTTCAACATATTTGTTATGTAAAACAGAAACTTTTTTTTCATTTTCACTCAACTAACATAAACAGATGTCCAATGAAAAGATATCAATTCCCATACTTTTACCTAAATGAGATACTGGTACATCTTTTCTTTATAAACAACATACAGCAGAACCCTTTGCATACCCATGGAATCCACGGGGCTTGCTCCCATAGACAGAAAAACAGGACTACAATCTTATGGCTTTTAAACACCATGTCTATTTTTTCTAAAGTGATACGCTATTCACCATTCTCATGAGGTTTTCTGATTATATTATCCAACTGTAGCCACCCTCATCACTAAAAAGACCCCAAAAGTCCTTGAAGATCAACTTCAACGGCATAAGAGATCTAACTATAAAGCTGATAGATACATACAAACTGTTTAGAACTAAATATCTAAAACTGAGCCACTTAGCATATAATCTAAGACTTAAATGTTAACCCCCAAAAGCTGAATCCTTTGTTTCTTGTCTCTACACCCGTACCGTCTAATACATTTTTGTAATACCGAGCCTGTTCTCAAGCAGCATTTTCTTTTTTTCTGTGAGGATCAGTAGCTTGTCAGAATGAACACTACATTGTGTCAAAGTGAAATTCTGACACATACAAGGCTATTTGCTCACGATCCGATTTGCCTGTTAACCTTTCAGCTGGGCAGACCATTGCAGCCGGTCCAATATTTGATTGCCCATTCATCATTTAAGATTGGAGAAAGGATTCCTGTCTCGCCAAAATCTTAGAGGAAAGGTCAGTGAAGAAAAGGCATCAGCTATGATGATTCATAGCTTCCTATGACATTATTTTTTTACATAAGAAGGTTATAGCAAGGCTGCCAGAGTAGAGTGGGAAAAGGAAAGTGGCCAGAATCCCTTGGACCAGGATGTTATTTGACTTGCAGTAATAAAGTTGGTATATTTTTTATTAAATAACAATATCAACAACAAGGACAATTAGGAATGATTGAAGGCTTAAGATACGTGTTTCAATGCATCATTCATTCTAGCTATATTTGTAAGAATATAGAATTTAAATTATTTACGGTCTGATAAGTTCCCAGTTAAGAGCCTGTAATGTACTCTATGGCATACTTTGTGTCAAGTATTACATCAAGACCACTGCAGATTTTTCCCCCCCTCTCTCTAGGCCACAGGTCTGCAACCTTAAACATGCAAAGAGCCATTTCGAACCATTTCCCACAGAAAACAAAACACCGGGAGCCACAAAACCTGGGTGGGCTTGGCCAACTCGACGTCACCCACTCCCACCCAGTCACATGACACCCCCCAGCCACGCCTACCCAGGTTTTGTGGCTCCCCGTATTTTGTTTTCTATGGGAAACAGGTATCTGTGTGTGTGTGTGCATATCTCTCTCTCTCTCTCTCTCTCTCTCTCTCTCTCTTTTCCCTCTTTCCTTCTCCCTCCCTCTCTCCCATCTCTTTCTCTCTCTCCTTTCTTTTTCTCTCTCCCCTCTCTCTATCTCCATCTCATCTCTCTCTCATCTCTGTCATCTCTCTCTTTCTCTCTCTCTGTCTCTCTCTCTTTTTTTTTCTTTCTCTTTCCCTCTCCCTTCCTCCATCCCTCTCCCCCACCCCCACCCACTTCCCAACCCACACACCCAGGGAGTAACTGTAAGGAAATTCAACCACGCTCTGTCTCTGGAAAGATACAAAAATAAACCTTGGGTTGCAAAAGGAGTGACTATCAGGCTGTTACATCACAGAGCCACGAGGTCGCCGCGCACACTTCAGAAAAGCATCATTCCAAGCAGCTGCACACTTACACAGGCATGTATATGCACCTGGCAACTCGGTCCATAGTGCCCGGAAAATATAGTCCCTGGGCGCCCCTGAAGATGCTTGGAAGGCAAAGTATGGGACGACACCACCACCCCATCACCAAGGCAGCATCCATTGAATCCTTGCAAAACTGGTTAAAGGCAGAGAGAGGGGAGTAGTCAGAGCCAAATCTGTCTCTCTCGCTGCCCGACTGCAGCAGGAAACAGCAGGCAGCTATGTCCGGTCTTGGTTGTGCCTGGATGCGTAACCTGCTCTCCGCCCTGACAGAGTGAGTTGCCAGGGGCGAGTGGGGCAGGATTGCATTGTGGCTCTGCATCGTAAAGGGCAGAGGAGGAGGGGACCCAGTCTTCACCATTGTGAATTGTGCTTTCACTGTGCTATGCAAGGCACTGCGAGAGCAGCAGGCAGGCCATGGAAGGGGTATTGGGTCTTCCCCCTTCCCCATGCCAAAAGGAAAGCCAGCCTGGCTTCTCTTCCTAGAAGCCCCCCTACTCTGCTCCATTCCCCCTACCCCCCACTCAATCTCATTTTGGGACAGAGAAGCATGTGCTAAAAGCGCTTGTTGGGACAATGTTGGAGCACGTCTTCTGACCCTCCAGCACTCGGCCCGCAACTCTCCATGCTCCTCCAGGCCCAGCTTGCTGGGTGGGCAGCCCTGATGCTCTGCTGCCCCCCCTCCACAGTTCCAGCCATCACTGCCTGGCTTCCGCAAAGGCGCAGATTTCAAAGATGGCACCTTGCATCTGGAGGGAACGGCGGGACGGCCAAGCATCTCCACCATCCGACCAGCCAATGGGGGCACTTCTGCCAGGCCAGCCTCTCCCCCCCACTGGGCTTTTGTGCTTAGCGCTCAGCTGGGGGAGGGGAGCACTTCCCCACACCACCACCTTCTTTCTCTTGGCCCCCTCGCTGATGAGGGAGGAAGGCCAGGCTTGGGGGATGGCCTCCACCCCACAGAATCCGCCTCCATTGTTCTCTCCCAGTCCTCTTTGCTGGCGGCAACAGCAAATGTACGATGAAAGCGGAATGCTGTTGCCACGCAAAAGCAAATACAGCGATCTTTACTCTCACACTAAGACTCTGGCCACTGCCGCAACAGGGCGGCAGCTCTTTCATCCCTCTGGCGTGACAGGGACACAGGGAGCCACATCAGAGGGGTGAAAGAGCCGCATGTGGCTCCAGAGCTGCGGGTTGCCAACCACCTGCTCTAGGCACTCCTATAGCACTCCTAAGCTCCCACGAGAAAAATCAAAGTCATGGCTAAAATAAATTATTTCTTTTTTAAAAAAATGGCAGATGTTAAGACTATAGTTCTGCATATTTGTATATCTCAAATTTTAAATCCTGAATTTGTTTAGCCACTTTTTCATTGTAATAGACTACTTCTTCCTCATTTTTCATACCAAGCTGTTGATGGCATGTTTCCTGCCTTGCCAGTTCTAGTTCTCACACCTTAAATAACAAACCAACCCCAAAACTAACCAATATTCACATAACAAACAGACCTATGTAATGAGATATGTTTGGAGTACAACCCATAAAATTGGATTGAGCAAATCACAGTTATGTTTGCTGCAGTGTGTTGTGGAAACACAGCATGTGTAAACATGTTCTTGAAGGTGATATGGAAGCTGTAGTTGCTGCAAACTCAACATCCTGGTTATTGGGAATCAGAGGGCACATAATTATTAATTTCATAAATAATAGCAAAAATAATTCTCAAGGGTTTCAAAAATTTCAAGCTGAAGACCAAATAACACCTGTCCTTAAAGTGTTGTCTATCTGTCATCAATCCCAGTTAAGATTTTTAATATTTAAAACTCTAAATGTGATTATCCAAATGAATGTATCTCCCTGCATCACACTCTACTGCCAAGATTTGAGATCCAGAATTTACCACACCCTAAAACCTGTTATAGAAGTTCAACTCTAAAACATTTCAAGTCTAAAATGCATTCTCAGTGAAAATAAACTTATGTCCACTTGGGTCCATTTTTGGCAAGTTGAAATTTTATTTTTAATAAAGCCTTTTGTCCAATCATGTTACTGTTGATCAAAGTGGAATGAATTAGGGATATTGCACTAAATCTGTTCTGATTATTACATATTTTATTGGTTATATATTATGGATATGTTCTGACTTTCCAGGGATAATTTTCACAATTAAAAGAAAGATGATAAATTCTGTAAATATGATTATCCATTTTAAAAAGATTGTTTTGGAGCTCTTTACAAAATCTTTCTATTTACCACTTTATTCTTCATTTGTAACCTACGTCATTAAATAAGCAATGTTCTACCATAGATCCTTATAGAATCCCACTTTATGATTTCCTCTATCAAGAGAATTGTTATTTTACTTCTCCTACTTCTCCTGCACTGTTATCATTATTATACTATAGAGAAACTATCTGTGACTGTTAAATCTATTCAAAAAATTTGCAAATGGAAAACTTTTTTTCAAAAACCAAAAAAACTACTCACCTACAATGATGATTTAAAGCAGAAATTATCACAAACCACAAAAGTATACGCTTGACTCTTCAACTAGATCAATCGAAATCCAAAGGAGCCCAAAATTCTTGCCTGTAAACTTTTAGCAGCTTATGACTGCACAAAGATCGAATAATAAATCCAAACAATCTATAAATATATATCTTCCTCTGCAGGTATTACTACAATGATTGTTCAAATAAAAGGAAATCAAAATGGAAGGATATCAGGAAAGAAAATTGGTGCAATCTTATAGTATTGAATAAAACTTCACTTCAGTCCATACTAGACCAGTATTAATTGTGTCAAATTAATGCACTGCATTACAACACTTAATAAAGCAAATCTCTTTGAACCATTAGAACAACTGTGTTTCTTTTCTAGGCTTGTGTAACAGGTTCAGAAGCTGCTTCCAGCTGTTTCCACATGCACTTAAATGCACAGGCACTTAGCTTTGCATACTTCCCAGCAAAGGTTTAGTTAGTATCATTTACAAAAAAACCTAGGCTGTTATGTTTTTGAGAAACAAACTATATTGTCCTTGATGTTAAATGCCTCTCCAGTGAAGGGTTTAGTTCTTCATTGCATTTATATCCTGAGAGCTTAAAGCAATGAACATCGATGTTTCACTTAATTTCATTCTTATAACATGCAGGGATAGAATCTTACTTTCTCCCATGAAAGATGCCAATGTTACATCATCAAAATTAGGCCACAAAATGTCTATGTTTTGGTGGCATCCTTGTTGTTTTGGTGGCATCCTTGTTGTTACAAAAGTGACAAGCTTGACTTTTTTATATGCCAAATTTAACACACCCTCCCCAGAATGGACTGCAATCATGTTATTGAAATTCCCTAAAATGGGAAAATGGGAAATACTACAATATCAATCACCTTTTTCTAAAGTATAAAAATTTGGCCATGCAAATCCCAATTTGCATGGCATAAATTTTGGCCGTGCAAATCCCAATTTAAAATTAGAAACGGAGAAATTATTTGCGGGCCTATCTCTCCCATCCTATTAGATCCCATCCTATTAGATCAGATAAGTGGAACTGTTCCCGGACCTTCCCTTAAATGTTTCCACAGACCCGGTCCTAGAATGCATGCCTCCTCTGTGGTGATCACTGCCTCTCGAACAATTTTGCCTGGAAATCCAGCAGGCCTCTATCTTTGTAGTCTTCTGAAAAGTCTTGAGGAACTGGATGTTCCTGCAACTGTTAGTGTAGAGTCAGGCCCAGCAAGATACATGGATCTGAGGTAGAGTGCTACCCCTTCATTCCAAGAGGGGTTTTTAAGCTTTTTTTGAGTTTTCATTCTGATTATTAGAGTGGGAAGGTGTTTACTGTTTTGTAATCTGCCCAGGGTTGTAGTTCCAATATAGGCAGTTCTAAGGATATTTTAAAAATAAGTAAATACATTATTGAAGATCAGTCAAATCTTTCCATTTCAATGATATTCAGGCTAAAACAAGTTGCCACTTTTGACTTGCACTGAGATTCAACTCAGTGAATCATTTGGGACTGAGAGAAAATAAATGGTTCAATGATTAAATAGGCATCTGACATCACTTCTTCACACTTTATTTTTCCCTTTTATCATATTGTACTTTCTTTTTGATTTGCAATGATTGCGACAGAACTAGAAAATATCATATGGGAAATGATTTGGCAGCACGGTTGCATCATAATTACTATGTAGCATTACTTTTATTAGTTTCCAAAAGTTTTGCTAACATATGATTAAAAGAAAAAAATATTTTGCTTCATTTGCCTATTTTATATAAATTAGTACAAAATCATTTCAAAATAATGAACAAAGAAATGAACAAATAGCCTGGAATAGAAATTGTTACTAGAAACAACAGTGTGATTATTGTTTTAATTACAAAATCTAGCCATGTATATATCTTCCTCTTGCACTATGCCATCTTAAACAACATCTTAAAAATAGAAACTAATCCTTTGGTTATGACACTTGTTCAGTGACTGTTCAAAGTTACTACGGTACTGAAGGAATTACAACTGATCCTGAGAGTTCCTAACAGTTGTAGCATCCCGATAGTCCTATTATCACAATTATGTCTCAGCAAGCCGAGGTCACATAATTTCCAACATTTTCTGCCAGCTTCCCACAAGCAAAATCAATGGGGAAACCAGCAGGAAATCAGAAGTCACAATAATTTGTAGTCCTCACTTAACAATGTGTGCAGTCCTCGGGTTACAATGGCAACCAGAGCTGCCAGAATTGCTGCTTCTAAGCTATACAGTCACATGATAGAATGGAAATTAGAAATGGAAATTCTGCTCCCAATTGCTATCATAACCTGTGGACTATATAGATAATGTGTTAAAAACATTATATTTCAATAACATTCTAGGATATAACACAGACGAAACCAAAAGAGCATTAGATCTTTTAAAATGTTTCTCAGTCCACTTCATACCACATATATACACCTAACACTCTCCTCAAGCTATGCTTTTCTTCCTCTGTAACATTTCATTTGGAATCACTTTTGAAATACTGTTGTATTCAGCAGGGATGGCCTATTACATACCGTATTTTTTTAGAGCTACAATTAATATTTCTCCCTGCAGAAATTTTCCATTGGGGATTCCTGCAGCAGATGATCAAAAGCCTTTGAATAATCTTGTAAGGATTTTTCTAGATGTATATCTGACCACTAACAATCTAAGAGAGCGCTGACCTCAGTTGTAATGTGTGCTCTTTAGCACTGTCACAAAGTCTGCAGCAGTAAAATTTTACAATTTCCTTTTTGAAAGTCTCACCTCACTTCTGTGATTTACACAAAACAGTGAGATATGGGGCTAAAAAGTCTCGAGGTATTCCCAGTGTGACATCTGAAAATGTAACGAAAAGAACTGTGGCACTTTTTAAAACTAAATAGCATATATAATTATATAGGAAAGGCCGTAGTAAATCACAAGGTCAGCGTGGAGGCCAGGGTTTGGAATATAAGAAGCTTTAACATTGGAAATTGTTGCACCAGCTGGACCTATTTGAACTCAGTATAAAGTTGCTCCTGATGCTTATTTATTTTTTTCTGGATGATACTATAAAGTGTATGTGCTGGGTAGTGAAAATGGAAAGAAAAACCTAATATTAATTCGCCCACCATGCCAACCGGTGGTGCTGCTTCTTTGGTTTTGTCAGAGATGTTCTGCAAATCCAGCCCTTCTGGCTTATAAACTTGAATAATGTCTAAACAAGTTTTTATTTTTATTTATTTTAAATTTGTATGCAAATTTAATTTAACAAATAACAACATTTTTAAAAAAAATCATGGTTTGGTATTTGTTAAGTAAATGTCTGGCACGATGCTATTATATATAACATAAAAACAGATTTTATTATATACAAATATAAAAATATGTATTATATATTTTTATTCAAATGAATTATTGACCTAAACTTGAACAAATCAGTATATAAATATATAAAATATGCAAAATTATAATAAAAATATAACAATATATTAACTGAGCATTTGAGTAAATATCTTTAAAGTAGATTTCTAACAGAACGCATTCATTTTTATTTACTTACTTTATTTCTCACTTTTATATATTGCCAGAATACAAAGACAAATTGAATTTTAATTAGACAATGGTGAATTGCCATCTGATGAATTTGTAAACATATATTCGTAAATATAACCTGGCATTATGAAACTTTACTTAAGAAGAAAAAAGAAGAGATGTTGGCAAAATATAAAATACCATTTGCAAATAGCATGAATAGAAAGATGTTTTGTATTATAGGGACTGAAATATCCTTATATTTATATGGTTCCTATATAGATCTGTTGAGAACAGATTCACATTCTTACTGGTTTCCAGTAAGTACATAGATACTGACTCAACCTCTCCCAGAGAGTTACACTGAATCAGGGTACCAATATTTTAATTTAATTTAGCCCTATTTTACCACTGTTTTAATTCTCAATATAACTGAACAGGAAATGAAAATAGAAATGTTTAATACATATCAAGTCAGTCAATAATACTATTTGCTGTGTCCATCATGTACCATAATAGATATTCATGCTTCATTATGTATGATTTCAAACTTCAAACTAACTTCGTTTCTTTCTGTCTATTTGATAAACTATAGCTGGTATCAAACCCACCACTGACTACACTTTTGATAAGAAAGTGTCACAATTTCACTGTAATATTTTTTTGCAATGTTAATCCTATTTTCATGGAAATTTCACAAATTGTGCTTGGCAATCATCTTCAAATATACATATAAGTGTGTGGTTTAGCTGGCATACAAAAGTTTTCAACTTCCTTCAGTTACAGTTTATTGCATTTCAAAGAGCTGCAAATTTTGTTGAATATAACTTGCATAATATATTGGATGCGAGTGATGGCCCTAATCTCATCCTTTAAATAGAATGGCTGAGTGACAGTATAAAAAGGGAATGAAAACTGATAAAATGACTTTTTGATCAATGTGTGAAGAATGTTAGATAGCTTTTTTCTATATGGGCTATGAGAGTAACGCAAATCTAATATGGTAACTGGATTTTAAGAACACAATTCAAAATAAACTTGAGCTCAAACTGCATGCCGTAATTATCTCAAAAGAAGTGGAGATGTATATGGTACTGAACTATAACTCCCAGATATCTTATCCCCAGGTACTTTGGTTGGAAATGGTAGGAGTTGCAATTTAGCATAAGTTCTCTATCACTTACTTTAAGCTCCAGTCTTTCCCTAAATATCTTCATAACCAACGTAGGGTTTTTATTATTATGTCTCTGACTTTAGTTTCTTAGAGGAAGACTTTCCTAAGATTTCTCTAGATACATATTTAAGATTCTAGAAACAACCTACGCTTAGAACAATACTAAATCCTTTATTTTTTTAAAAAATATCCTAATGCCTAGATACCTTTGAAAAAAATGTAAAAATCACATTTATTCTAGAGATACTTATTATTAAAATTATAAAGGGTTAGGGTTAGGGTAATGTATTAGGAAACACAGAAATGTAGATTTGTATGTAGAAATGTAGAAACATATGAGATTTTTCTTAAATAGCTTGGTTCTCCTACAAATCAGCAGTTATACAGAGTTTAATGTAAAATGCTATTAGAAATCTACCCTGCCAAAAAGCACATGTACAGGTAGTCCTCGACTTATGACCACAATTGAGCCCAAAATTTATGTTGCCAAATAAGACATTTGTTAAGTGAGTTTTGCCCTATTTTACGACCTTTCTTGCCACCATTGTTAAGTGAATCACTGCAGTTGTTAAGTTAGTAATACAGTGAATCTGACTTCCCCATTGACTTTGCTTCTCAGAAGGTTGTAAAAGGTGATCACATGACCCCAGGATACTGTGACCGTCATAAATATGATTCAGTTGTCAATCATCTGAATTTTGATCACATGACTATGGGAATGCTACAGTGGTCATAAGCGTGAAAAGCGGTCATAAGTTACCTTTTTCAGTGCTGTTGTAACTTTGAACAGTCGCTAAATGAACTGTTGTAAGTCAAGGACTATCTATATATGCAAGCAAGCAAGCCAATAAGCCCTGAGGAACTATTGGCTATTTGTGGAAAGCATATAATACTACGGCCAAAAGACTTTCTGGATATGATTGATTTTCTCTAAGATATTTAACATTTGTAACTAATAGCTGCATTCTGATGTCTTCAACCAATGTTAGATAAAGACATATCAGGTATATTCATACACTGTGACTGATTAGTTCTTAATTAGCTTTGCTACTTTAGAGTTTGCTTATTTTGTTAGTTTATATAGTTTATGTATTCTGTAAACCCAAATGAATTAATTACGTAACTAAGTTAAGTTACTCAACTTATTTAGATAGTAATATTACTTTTTAAAAAGGAATAACTGCTTATTACCTGAGAGAGTAATTTTGTCAACCTTTTTCCAGCCTTTCGTAGGACAGATACATGCAATTTAGAATATAACTCATAAAATCAACATTTTTTTCTTCACCATATTGGAAAGATTATTTTAGTTCTAGGTATGAAATCTCATTTGTCCAATTATTATGGAAAGTTTCTTAGAAATATCAGCTTCATATCCTCTACTCAATTGCCATAGAGAAATATCAGCCGTTCCATCTACCAGTTCCCCTATATAACAATTAGAATTGTATAATACTCATGTACTTTTTTACCATCTTAGATCTGGAAAACAAAATTAAGTGATGAACATCAAATATAATTAAGAATGCTATCCTCTGCAAATCAAATCAGAAGGAAATATTATTGAGTTCAATGCATTTTGAGGTTCAGCGTGTGTTCCTTTGATTCAGTGTTGACTCCTGGCCGCTGCCTGAATGAGTTCCGGTAATTTTCTGGGTAAGAGTGTTGAAAGCTGTTTGCAACTGCCTTCTTCTAGGGCTGGGAAAGAAGGATTGGCCCAAGGTCATCTGGCTGGCTTTGTATCTAAGGTGGAACACTTTCCTGGTTTCTAGACTGATGCCTTAGCCACTATCCCATACTGACTTTCTTGGAATGGAGCTTATTATCATATAAATAGAACTATTTACTCAAAAAAATGTATATATCCATGAACTCCAACGTAAAACAGACATTATTCCAGCATCCAGTTTGGTTTGGTTTAGTTCTTATCATAACACACACAAAATGCAGCAGTTGTTTTTACTATTGCATCATTATAATAATAACATTGAGTATAGGCAAAGCTGCATGTACAGCATAACAAACTATGTACAATTTCCTGGACAAAGAAAGGGCTGAAAGAAAATAATGTTTCACTGAGAATTTACAGTGGACATTTTGGATACTGAAAGTATATGCTATTATCAACATCAATAAGAGTATTTTTAGAACTTGCAGAGTGCATCATTGTAATTCTTTTCTAAAGAAAACAAAACATTCAGCATGAAAGACCATAAAGCCAATTGAAAGCAGTAGTTGCAAAGCTTATATTTTGAAGCTTTACTAGCTGGTGTTTTCTTTTGATGCTATGGAATATTAAATATCTATATATAATTTCTAATTCTTCACCATTAGGAACAATTGCTTTCTGATTTTGTATTGTGCAAAAAGAAAACAGGTCCACAAAATTAACATGTTATAGTTCCAATTTCAGGATTTTGTACAAATGAAAAAAAAATACTCTCATACTCTTCCTTTTGGATGGACATGATAAAAATAGAATGGGTTGCCAAAAAGAGATCTACTGTACCATACCCCAAATTATGGCAAATATGGCAAACACATACTTTTAATTGTCCGCTGTGACTTCGCTAAGCCTCTGCTCATTGTTGCACTAAAGTCAGAGACAGTTATATTAAAAGATTTGGAAGGAGCGATTGAAGTAACTAACTCTGTACATGGCACTTAGTTATCGAGGTTAGTGAAATCTCAAGACTGCAGCTACTGCCAAAGCATTTTCCAAGCTGTCTATGTGCAATAAAATTAGAATTTAGTTTAAACATAAAAATAATTTCAATGAATTATTCAAGCAGTCACTAGAGACTACAGCCAAGCCACGCTCCTTAGCATATGCCTCCTCGTGGGGAAGATTTAGCACAGGGGGAAAAAGAGCTCAAAATAAAGGTGAAGTTACAGTGAGCCTTCAAAAAGTCTTCCTTTTGCTTTAAAAAAAGGGGGGAAAATACTGCGCATTCCTTCGCATGCTTAATATGGATGAAAAGAGTGAAGGTGGCCTATCTTCCTGCTTAGAAGGCTCAGAAGGGGATTGGGACACCACATATGAAAAGGTAACCCAACAGAAGAAAAGGCACGAAGACAAAATTAATATGCCATTAAGAGAGACAAAAAACTCTATTTCAGCCATTGCTTTTATCTGCTATTTGAGTGCTTTCAGAAACAGCTCTAGCCATAGTTGCAAGCCAGATGGAGCAGCAGATGGGACCTTGATTTGACCCAATGCGGCTGTTACACTTCTTAAACCTTAAAATTCACACATCTGTCCTGTGAACTGAAACCAGGAAGCAAATTCTCTCCTTTGCCAAAAATCAGCCAGGCAAGCTTGCATTCCACTCCATTCTTTTCTACTACTGTACTACATTGCAGAGCACCCACATTCTAAAAATATCATATGTACATAAAAAAATCTGGACTTAAACATGAGTCCAAGAGGCAAGAGGGATGATGTGAATTTATGAATTTTATTTCTAGAGAACTGTACTTTCGGGGGGGGGGGCACGGAAATCATGAAATCTGTACTCGCTGCTGAATTCCTAACGGTGGCAAATATTAAATAAAACTGGCCATGTGCTCATACAATCAGAAGTAAACCAAGCTAAGAATAACTAAATAACCTTTCTGTTTCTGCTCTCCCCACAACTCCCATCATCATTTCAAAAGGTTTGGGACAGGGACAGGGCTTTTATTGCTACATCTATGTATGCAGTCTTTCAAAATATCCTGATATCCTGAATTGAAAACGGCACACATAATATACAAACACCAAGTAAATAAATTCTTATAGCCTTTTAGATTGTTTTTCGGATATGAAAAAAGAAATGGGGAAAAACCAAATTGAAAACTGAAAGAAAAAAAGAAGTCAATTTGAACAAGGCAGACAAGATACAGCATGTGGAGGCAATGGTAACTAGCACAGGACATTTCAAAGCAGGAATAGAAACAGTAAGAAAAAATAAATCTGAAACCTAAAATGTGGCAATTGCACTAAGCCTAATCTTTAACTAAAAACCTCAGGGTGGTGTCATGATTCCACAGTATCTTAATCCTCACCAGAACTTCGTGGATACACATGCAAGTCACTCCAAACCATAGCATAAGGCATAGCCAAAAATGCAACCATACAGATATTTCTGCATTTGTTAAATTTGTTGAACACCTGTGTGTTTGAAATTTGTGCATTTGAATTTGAAAGGATGTATTGAATACCTGTAGGATAAAATCTCTCAAATTTGTTCCCAGTTAGAACCCATGAGTGGTGCTGATTCTTCTGAGATGCCTCGACAGATGTCTTGCCCAATAATTTGGAAACAGCTTGACCCTGTTGGACCCAAGGAAGTGGACAGGGTCCTCTGCCTTGTCAGTGCAACCACCTGCCAATTAGACCCTTGTCCCTCCTGGTTGGTGAAAGACTCCAGGACACTGACCACCAGTTGGGTTCATACAGTGATAAATTCCTCACTGCAAGAGGGGATATTTCCAGGACCTTTTCAGAAATCCCTGGATTGTTCTCTCCATAAAAGAACATCACTCAACTACACCTGCCTGGACTACTTTCATCCAGTCTCCCATCTTCCCTTTTGGGGTAAGGTGGTGAAAAAGATGGTTGCTCAGCAACTCAGTGGGATCCTGTATGAAACAGATTTCCTAGACTGCTTTCAGTCAGAATTCAGGCCTAGATAAGGGACAGAAACAGCTTTGGTCACACTCACGGAAGATTTTTGAAGGGAGCAGGATTGGGTTGTGCAACCATTCTTACTCTCCTTATCCTCTCAGCAGCCTTTAATACCACTGACCATGGTATCCTTTTGAAATAGCTACACAAATTGGGAATGGCACAGCTTTGAGCTGATTCAGCTCCTTCCTGCAAGGCCAATCCTAATTGGTATTGATAGAGTGTGAGACATCCAGCCTTGGACCGCTCGTTGGTGGTGTCCCACAGTGCTCAGTAGTATCTCCTCCCTTGTTTAATATCTACATGAACCTGTTGGGTGAGATCGTCCATCACCATGGGTTGAGAAATTTCAATACGCTGATGATACTCAACTCTACATCTCTAAACATGGTGTCCCGAGTAAGGCTGCCTCTGCACTCTTGCAATGCCTGGAGGCTGTAGGGATCTGGATGGGGCACGACAGACTGAGACTGAATCCCAGCAAGATTGAGTGGTTTTGGGTGCATGGAGCCTTCAAAATACAAGTGTCTGTCACCCTTAGTTCTAGACCTAGTTTACCTGTCACCCCTTTCAGACCTAGTTCACAATCTAGGAGTTCTCCTTGGCTCATGTCTTCTGCTCGAAGACCAGGTGGTGGGCATTACTAGGAGAGGAGAGCTTTTGCACAGCTCTGGGTTGTGCACCAGCTGTAACCTTTCCTGGATCACAACTCCATATGCTCAGTTACTCAAGCCCTAGTCATCCCTTGTCTGGACTATTGCAATGTACTCTACATGGGGCTTTCTTTAAAATCTATTTGGAAGCTTTAGTGGTGCAAAGCAGGGCAGGGAGAGCAGTCTTCGGGGGTCCTAGGATGGCCCATATTACACCTCTGCTCTGTGAGTACTTGATGAACCACCTTGTCCTGCTAGAGCAAGCCCATCCTACTCATGCCAGTAGAAAGGCCCTACTTCGGATCCCATCAGTCTCCAAATATCAGAATCCAGAAGAAGAGCCTTCTCTGCTGTAGTGCCAGCCCTTTGGAAGATCTTACCCTCTAAAGTAAGATTGGCCCCCACTGGCCCCCACCATCCTCTGCTCTCCATCCATCCATCTTTTTGATTATCATATTGATATGTTTTCATTGTGTTCCTTTTGCACTGTTTATTTTATTGTTCTATAATTTTATTTCTGTTCTGTTAATACTCCTTTCATTTTCTCTCATTTTATTATTGTATTCTTGTAAGCTGCCTAGAGTAGCCCCATGGAGATATAGACAGCAAATAAATTTAACAAGTAAATGAAATAAAATTTCACTATGAATAGCCATGGTTAGCTGATCATCATTCTTGTTGACCAGTATCCTGTAATTTCTTTACCCCGTGTGTGGAAAAAAATATCTGAAGTTTCAACTGGAATCTCTTCAAGTTGCCCTCAAATAAAAGTAGAGCTGGAAGCATTGGAGATACTGCAGCTAAAGGAATTCTCTATTGCAGTCTTTCCAGGCTCCTGGCTCAATATGTATACGCCAGAACCATAAATGAATACTCATCCCCACATACACCCAACCATACAGTGGTGATAATGTAAATAAAGAAAAACATAAATAAAAATTGCTGAATTAGTTCACGTACGCCACAATTTAATCTACTATCATGGTTTCGGCATCAGGCTGAGCCTAATTACCGTATGATGTAGCTTTTTTTGTGAAACACGTTTGAGTGTTAGTTCAATAGTTAGCTAGTATATGGCCTAGGAGGAATATGAATCTGTACCTCTCTCTTCAGTCTCAACAGCAATTACAGACCTCAATGCACTATTCCACTCTTTTGTAAAATATATTTTTTGTAAAGTATTTTTATAAATGCCAGGCTCCTATGTATATTTATGAGTGCTTCAAAAATATGAAGTTTTTTTCCACTCTGGAAAGAGCAGTATGTTAGATTACCTGTACATTAACTATTTCCAAACAGAGTAAAAACCAGGAAAACCACAATTTCTAGTGCTTTTGAGGATACGCTTTTCATATCTTTCCTTACAGTCTGAAAGGTATTGGCTACAATTTATCAAAAGCTTAGTATGTATCAGCCATTACCTATTGAGACATCTTGGAACAGATCTGTTTTTCTTTTCCACTCATAGGAAGTAGATTGACAGGAGGATATACAATGCCAATTCAGGCAACTGCAAATATAAATAAGAATTTTGCATAATATTGAATGTTACATAGATGCCAAGATAATTTGTTAGCTCCTAAATACAGAGTAAAAAAGTTGGATGACACGGTCCTTGCCAATTTTACTGCATTACAACAAAACAGTGAAACAATCTGATTCAGAGGCTGCCAATTGCTATCTCTGCCCCCTGCACTTAGTCCTCTTACTGCACCATTAAGTGAAGCCAACCTCTTCTGCACTTATTTTACTATTTTCAAAGCAAATCACAATGCCTTGCCATTGTTTAAGAAGCTACTCAGAATGGGATTGTATCTCTTCCTACAGTTGATTTTCATACTGCAAAGTATTCCCCCCCCCCCCAAATAATAAACCTGAGCAAAGATTTGCAAAGAATTTGTAAAGTAAATAGCTGATTTTTTTCTATTAAATTTTCTTGAGGGGATGGGGAAGATTGGGATAGGCTTAAATTTCAGGTAAAAATAAACAGCAAATCGAACAATTTGCATACATATAAAAACTCTTTCATATATAGCTCTGATATCTTGCAAGCAGTAACCAATTTTTCAATTTTCAGATCTTACTTTCCGGCAGGATAAATAATGTCTATCTTCCTGCCATGACATTCATTAATAACACAATCATAAGCAAGTCTAGTCAACAGTAATGACTTCAAGATAAGACTCGCCAAGTTGATTCAATTGTCGCAAATCTTGATATAACAGACTTATGTACCTGAAGGTTAGTTTATTGCCCTTCTGCCTCCTCCTCATGCACCCGACTTCAGCAAACCTCCTGGTTCCCCAAACCACAATGCGTAACCAAATCTGATCTTGATTTGAAGTAAAACTAAAACCTCTAGTTTTCAGAAATGCAGATGATATGTATCTTTGTTGAAGCCATGCAAACATAAAGGCAAGGAGTGTAGGGAAATTTAATTTAATAATGACTATATGGAATGATCAATTATTAGATTAAAATTGTGAGATCAGTTGGACTACAAAAATGCAGAATGATTAAACTGAGTATAAAAAGACTATTTTTTAAAATATTTCCATATTCTGAAGACCATTTATTTGTGTTTATATATATATATATTTGAATTATTCTAAGTTAACCCACTGTCATTTTTACTTATTTTAGTTATAATGAATATGATTTTAATGTTATAAATATGACTGATTGTTTTAAAAGTCCAAGTAAAAAAAGCAATATTCCATCACTCTTCTTAGTTATTTTCTATTTGTTTTGTTCTGGAAATGTGATATGGTTAATCATCCTATCATTTTTTAATGCAGTGAGAAACATTAGGTATCATGCTATATTTTATCATAATTATGACTAACAATACAATGAATATCTTTGTCTACTTTATGACAAGTCTAATCACACAACTGTTAATCTTTACAATAAAAGTTGAGATATTTCACCTGTTCAAAACACATGAGACATTATTTCAATACATACTACAGGGAAATAAAGAAGGTAAAATATAATTTCCAGGTAAAAAGTCAGGAGAGATAGAATGTGGCTTGCTAAGGCCACCTAGTGCTTTTACATTAGAACTGGGACCAAATTGGGAGGGGTTTTTTCCCCTCTCTCACACACATTAATAGATAGCATGCTACACCTATGGAAATGTTCACCCAGCATGCAAACTGTCTCATTAATCTGCTGTTAATGCATCAAGGATGCCAAACCTCCACTTTTAACCTACTGAAACTTGTTTCTGATATACGGTTGACACCAATCTCAAAGAGCACCTGGCAATCTATGTAAGTGTCTGTGTGTGCATGTGTGCGTGTGTGTGTATATACGTGTGTGTGTGCGCGTGTGTGTATACACACACACACACACAGACCTAAAAGTAAGTCCTCTTGAGATTAGTAGCATTTCAGATTTAGCAAGTGCATTACTTGTCTGCAACTTAATTGCTGCCCTATGTTCTAAAGAATGAAATGTTGTAATGTCATTTCAAAAGATGCTGCATTCAATTTGGTCTAGCAATGCTACACCTAAATTTTCAGACAATCTAGAATGCAGTTCAATCTAATGTATCTTTGCTCAGAGGAAGAACTCCTGACTTTTTGCGGGGATTGACTACGACATAAATATAGATGGTTTTGCAGTCAAATAGCCCAAATGTTACATAGATTTGCTCAGAAGACAGTTCTATTGAATGATGAGATACACAAACAGATTTAAAAGTGTGGGATTGCAGCCATAGTTTTCCAAAGTTTCTCCTGGGATTTACTCCTCCCCCAAAAAACAAAGTTTTTTTAAAAAAAATAATATAATAACTAGTTTTTTTCAGGCAGACAAAATATTTTCAGTGTCTTAGCAAAGATGCCACAATAATTCACATTAGCTGACTATTCCTGAACATAGGCTCACTGTTTGAAAAGGCATTACTGTCCAGTTTAACATCAAAGCATAGATTATGCAACTTGCACTGGAAGGTACCACTCTAGGATTAATTAGATATTACTTCATTCCACAGCTACTACTATATTCTAAGATGAGGCAAAGGTATTCATATGCAATCATTTCTACTGCTGTACAATTTCCCAATATTCATAAATATCAAACCCTCAGGTTACACTGCAGTGTAATGAATCTTATATCAAGGTTGAAATGTACTTCCAAGGTCATATCTCAAATAATGTCCCATCAGATTCTGAAATCTTTATATTTCTGCCTAGACAAAAGAGCTTAGGAAAGTAAAGAAAAATCAAATGAAAAAGAGACAAAATGTTCTCTCAGCTTTTCAGACAAAACATGAAAATAGTGATGATTATTTGAAACAGATTCTAACATCAATTACTATACAATGTCACAGCATATAAGATATTCAAAAATGTCATGCAAATGCATGGGAGGGAGTGGAAATTTCTGAATGCTTTCTGGAAACAAGTTAAATCTAAGAGTAATACACTTCTAAAGATATTTTCTTGAGAGAACTCTAGAGCACTGCATGCTACATACAGTGTTTTCTCCTATATTACCCTTGTAAGTAAAGAGAATAAAATTGCCTTCAAATACTGCACCAATGTACATGCATGGCTCCTTTTTATAGGTACAGTACATAATTTAAGGATGTCAACCATCTTCTATTGATGAGTGAATAATTGTCTCTTCTGTTGAAATGTAAGCATATTTAACTCTGATGTGGTGGGTCAAAATCAATTCTACTTAAGAATATAGGCACAGTGAAAATGCAATGATGCTGCATTACTATGTTTTTCCTCTCTACAGAATTCTCGGTATTTCAGCTATTTGCAAATCCTGTATGTTTTATCATCCCTTAAGGGCAAATGCGCAACACTTTATTTGCAGTTAGCCATTCAGACAAAATAAAGCAAGGTAAAAGCTGAATGTGAGCAAAAAACCATCTGGGTATCCAGGTCTAGCACTTACTTGTAAGCAATGTGAGAGTGCTAAAAATCCAGGATATGGATCACTTTTTTCAAATGCAATACAGGTCCCCGGAACCTCTTGCATCAAATATATATATATGTACTCTATTTATATAAAAAACTAGATGAGCCATTATACACAATCCTTTTTTACCAATATTATGTCAACACTTTCTATAATAAAAGACACAATATCCATTTTATCTTTTGGTGCTCTAACATTTTAATACTGACTTTAGCTTGTAATAACACAAAGGCAAATAATTAAAGGTCAAATTAATAAAAGCTATTGCCTTAAGCCTATAAATGTATACTGCTGCCATCTACTTAGTGCTATTACAAAACAGTGGGATCCCTTTTCTTTTTGTCCTTTTATATTTTCTTGAAGGTGACATGAACCTCTAGCTGATGATTCCAGGATCTCTAAGTAAATCACCTTTCAAGTCAAAGATAAAATATGCGGTGCAAAGTTACTGGCTTAAGTTATAATAGAACAAACTAAGTCAATAAATCCAAACCTTAAGAAAAAGGAATTGACTGACTTGCTGACTAGGTACAAAACAGACACATGATGTACAACTTCCTGAACCGAGAGCAGATAGCTAGATAAAGAAATATTGCTCTTGTGATCCCTTTGAACACATTTTCTGTATAGGAAAGAGATAAAGCTTCTTCATGAACAAGTCATGAGCACTTTGGTGAGAATTTTCAGTTTATTTAACATATTCTAAACTATATAAACTATCGTAGATAGTTTTACCTTTGTAAATGGAGCAGCAACTCCCGCTTACAAAAAAAAAAACACACCCTCAAACTCTTCTGCCTTCATATGCAGCAGCACATTTTAACTCAAAAAGATGTATAGATTATCAAATCCCTAACTTGAACCTATAGCAAATGCATAATCAATTGATTCCAGGCATATATCCCACTAACATCTATAGATGCATGCAATATACAATAATATGAAATATTTAAAAGTTTTCTTTACAAATTTTATACCCTATAGTATTAATACCATTAATATTACACTGATTTTGATATTTTTTTTAAAAAAAACTGATTTCTACAAAGTCTGCTTTTGACTTTTAAAGATATCAGTCAAAACAGGTATGTATCCCTGGCATACTCCTAAAAGAAATAGTAAAGCTTTATGGTGTATGGTTCGTTTCTACTAATATCAGCTGCATTTCTTGTAGAAGTTGCATTACCTTCCCATAGACAGAAGGACAGGAACTAAATCTAGCGCATCACTCAGTCCTCCAAATGTCCACACCATTTTTCTGTCAGCTTCTGCCTTCGGAATGCACATTGCCCAATAAACAGTCTCAAAATAGAAGGAGGAATGATGGTAACAGTGATCGTAATAATAATGGTTCGGATGTAGCTACTTACTTGTCTAAGATATCACAAATCCAAAATTACATAGCGGAGCAATCACCGTTCGGCATCTGTAAGAGACTGATCAACTGAGCTTCATTACTGGAGTCCCACTACAGACTGTACCATCCAAACCGAGCAGGTGGGGGGGGGGGGGAGCGCGATATTTCCGACCGAGCATCTTGTTGAAGGAGAGAGAAGGCTCCGGGAAGGGGGATGCTTGGCGTTGCAAGCCTGCCAGAGAAGGAGGGGCGGTGGGGGGCAAGCAGCAAATGTGGCACCCAAAGGAAGGCTTTCTCTGGGAAAGAGAATGGACCCAGCCTCCATATTGTTGTTTGTTGTTTTAATACCTCCCTTGAGATAATGACAAAAACGGAAGATGGCAAACTACCAGGAATATGCCACTTATGGGAGAAACCTTTCAAGGACAAGGACCGACAAGTTCGGGAGGGGAGGGAGAGGGAAGAAAGAGAGCGTGGGATGGATTGATGCAACGAAGGGAAGTGGTGGGGGGGACGATTCAGGACTGCACCTCTGCAAGAAGTGATTGCGGACTCTTGTCTTTCGTGTAAATTGTATTTGGGGGGAGGGAAGGAGAAGGCAAACAAATTCAGCAGCATATTTCTGCAATTTAACTGTTACGCGTTTTTCTCAAGACGCCGAATACGCTCGTGTGTATCAAAATAGAGCGCAATGCCTTTTTGGTATGCACATACGTGTGTGCGCGCGCCCGTACACACGCACGTTAATGCATGTATTGCAACATGTTCTCACACTTTGTGGCAAATTTATGACGATTTTTGCCTTCAGTATGATTTTCTTGTCTTCCGTGAGCTGCACAACTTTTGCCCGTCCCCCTTTTTGGGAAAGAAAGATTTACACAAAAAAAGAACGTAGTCAATCACATGCTTCTGTACAGCCAAATAAAACATTGTCTTAAGATTTCATATGAAGTACTGTTTTGTTTTTAATGTTTTAAGGCATTGTCATTTGTGAAATGGATGGGGGAGAAAGATATGCTTCGAGTAAACCTAAATAAACCTAAAGCAATAATGAACACTTTTTTGAACATTAATTAATGGTTTGGTTTGATTTCCCGCTGTGGTATATTGCAGGTTTTTAAGTATCTTAGAATTAGCCTTTGTCAAAAACTTGGGATGAAAGAAAGAAGTTTTTTAAACGGCATTCTCTTTTAATGGCCATATATTGCAGGGTTTATTTGTAGTCTGTTTTTATGAAATAATATATTTTTATTTCGAGATACTTTTTATTTCAGATACCTTTAGGCATTTGAAACATTGTCTTCATGTTTTGAAAGAGTCATATGCAAAGGGTGCAAAGGGAAGCCTGTGTCTTTAAAAATGCAAAATACTACTGTGCTCGCAAGTTGCAAGCTTTTGTAGCATCTTAGTGACAGCAGTGCTTCGTGACTAGGCTGCATTTTGAACAGAGCAGACTCAGCATACCTCTCTGAGCACTAATAGGAGTAGCTGTACGGATGCTCTGTCATCCTTGCTTACTTGCTGCTCAGAATATCAATTCGGCCAGTTAAACCAAAGTCTGCACTGCAGTGCACCAAAATGGAAGCTTAAAAAAAAGACTTAACATTTCTGATGAAGGAAGTTCACATTTTTGTCAATCTGTTAGAAAAGGGGAGCAAGCCTGTAAATCCAGGTATATCTTTAAAAGAATGGAAGCTGAATTTACAAATCGGAAACTTGAAGAACACATGCTTGCTGTGACATCATCTACTGTGACACTCTTATATTTAGACACTCTTATATTTAGGTTTTCCCCTTCAGTGAGTGAGTGACAATATTCTGTCTGGAAGATGAAATGATGTCATGAGAACATTTAAGAATTAAAGCATTAAAACTTCTAGCTGCCATCTTAGGAGCTGCATAGACTTCTGAGCTGGGGATATTAATCATTTTTCAGTTACAGATCCAGTCAGAGTTGTAAGTCTGACTTATAAATATTGATTCTTATAATATATAAAAGTACATTAATTTATAATAACTAGTTTCTCTGAAAACAGAAATGGATTACTTGAAACAATTCCTTCTGTCCCTCTTTGTGGGCCTACACTGTAGTTATAGAAATCAACTCACAATTCTAACTGAGTAGCACCTATCTAGTGAAGGATTGGGTATTAGACTCATATCCTAAGTACTACGAAAGGAATATATGAAGATAATTTTCCTAGCATTTCAATTAATTACTTAAAGGGTAACTATTTTGACACAAGTATTCCCGGTGATCATTTAGAGTAGGGTCTCCAATATCCTGGGCCACATAATGTGATGATTAAGCAATTAACCATGTTGCAAGTATTGTCAGTTAAGAAAGCCATAGTCTCCCAGGGCTTTGTGCAATTCGCAATGTTATTACCTTTGTTGTAATGTCATGAGTCATCACACTGTCACCTGGGTAACAGCGGCCAGCTAACATTACCGAAAGCAATCCCATCAAGACATGCCTTCTGAAATAAGAATCTGGCCTATTTTGTTCTGAAATTAAACCACCAATCATTATGTTCAGCTGCATTGTGCTTTTTTTCCCCTTCAGGATGTATACTCGAGCTTATTATGTGACTTTCTTTGAGGCCCATATTTTAAAAATTCTTCAAAACTGGTTTTGGATTTGCTGCCAGAATCCATAATGAATTGCACTGTCTGACAGCCTGCTACCAAAGATGCAGCAACCATAATGATTAGGAAAAAAATTGTGCTGCAGGACTGAATGTTTAACTACAATAGATAAAACCCATGAAAGTCTCCTTGAAGCCGTCTAAGCAAAACCACATTTAGAGCAGGCAACCCAGATCCTTGTCAAACTATATATTATAAACCCATGTGAGAAGTGAAGTTATCTCTTCCTCCAGTTTTTGAAGACCAAGGACAACAAATATGCAGGACATCGTCTCTCTCACACACACCCAAACTTTCTTGAACATTGTCAAAAGATAATCTGATTAGATTTTAGAGAAACTAGCGGGCACTAACTTTTTCAAGTAATCTGCAGACATGCTCACCATCTCTCACGTTCTACTCTGTTCTTTGTTTTAAACGGGTTGTTGCAGGTTGAAAGAGGCCTTTTCTTAATAGTATGCTTCCATTTCTGTTCCTCAGCCAATTTACTCATGATACTTCATGACAAATAGGCATTCATACTTGGGGAAACAGAAGAACTTTTTAAAAAAAGAAAGAAATCCTTGAACTAAAAGAAGCAAACAATTAGTCCCAGAACAGATGAGGAGTGACTGGACAAAGGCACTTACAAATTAATATTAGTTTCATAGGACTGGATGGTCACAAAGAAAGTCAGAAAGAAATAGCAAAATATAGAGCAAATCAAATCTCATAAAAAGGATGTACTTTATTTATTCACATGCATCCTTTATTAATGCCTCTTTTTAAAAAATTACCAAATTGTAAAAGGGTAGCGAACAGCACTTTTAGATACCAAATAACTAAAACTAAATTGATGAAAAACTAAATTCTTTCTGATGCTCTGAACTAGTAGCAATCTAAGTTCCTGATCTTGTACTATAGAGCAAATGAAAGTAGAAGAGTGAGACAAATTTCTGAAGTTTTACAAAATGTTGGACTGTTGATAGAAAACCTAAAATTAATAAAACAAGTGTACATATACTGTATATACTCTAGTTCTAAGTTATAATCCTTTGAGTAGAATTCTACAATAGTGAAGTAAACAAAGATTAATATAAAAGGTTAAAACTCATTCCATAAATATGAATATTGGCATTTGTAGGGCTTATTTAAACATTGTTTTAACGGGACAATGGTTTTTCTTCTCTCAGTTTCTATTCATAGCAAAATGGACAGAATAATCAATAGTAATAATAGTCTAATGATTGATGGCTTTGCTGAATCGTAGTGCTTCTCAGATATCTGAAGGCTGATGTGAAAGAGATAAACTATGCTATGTCTACTTTTTTTTTTAATTTTTAACTTGCAAGCCATAACATCCTCCTCTAATTTTCACAAGCAAATGAAGTGGGAGGCTTGATAGTAACATATCTTTGGGATTGTATGAAAAAAACCTAAACTTCATTTTGTTGCAAAAAAATTCCATGTGTGAGAGGTTTGTTTTTATGTTCAAAAAGAAGCATTCAACCATATGAAATCTACCTGTAGTCTAAAATGCTGCAGAATAATTACAAATTATTTACAAATTACATTTGATCTGATATTTATAACCAGGCTGTCACTAGATCAATTATTCCATTCCTATCAAGATTTTTCTTCTTAACTTGTTCATTTATGTTTCCAAAACTTTCTGATTTTATGAGTTGCACATCTTCAACCTTTCTGGGAGAAATGGTCCATAATTATCCCTTCACATGCTCTGATTTGTCCCATTTGTGTTAATTGCCTAGATCAGGGGTCTCCAAACTTGGCAACTTTAAGACTTGTGGACTTCAACTCCCAGAATTCCCCAGATAGCATGGCTGGCTGAGGAATTCTGGAAGTTGAAGTCCACAAGTCCTAAAGTTAACAAGTTTGAAGACCCCTGGCCTAGATTATCCCTTTGGTTTTTCAGGTGACCCTTTGCTATATTATTTCACTTACCTCCAGGAAGCTGCCAACTCTTTTCAATTTTATCCCATAGCATTTCTGGGACTGCCTATACCAGGTTCCATTAATGTACTTCTTGCACTAATGCATATCTCCATTTTGGCCATTTCCCGCTAATGCACTAAACCACTTCCACAAGTGCTTCTAGATGGTCCTTCTTCATGCCATCTCTTCATTACCAGTGCTTTGGCACTGGCCTTCTGCTCTGAACTTATTACTGTTACATTAAACATGAAGCTAGACAGTTCTCAGTACTCAGAGTTTACTGCAATTATCCAGTCTATTTCTAAACATGAGATCAATCCACAATCTGAGGGATGCAGAAATTATATTTATCCAATGTTTGCCATTTACTGATGGATAGCCCTACACTGACCTTAATGTTAAGAATAAGATGGCAGTTACAAGTGAGCTACCAGAATACAAGCCAATAAAAAAACGTACGGTTACCTATTTATGTGAGTTGAATCTTAAACTGCTAACCTATGTTTTGTAGTCCCAAATATGACTCAATAAATGTATATATTGTTTTAATTTTTATTGTTATTACACCAGGTTTATATACCATTCCTCTCTTAGCCAACTTTGAACAGTTCATAGACCTCTAAACCAAGATTAAAACTACACACCACAATATTTTGTATATTGTATACTAATAACTAAACTTTTTAAAGAAATGTTAATTGTGATGTTTTCATAGTTTAATAAAATTATTTTTAAAATCAAAATATGAAATCCAGTCTATGCATTTTGTTCCTCTATAGCAGGGATGTCAAACTCGCATCGTCACATGCCGTATCACAACTTTTTTCCCCTTCGCTAAACCAGTCATGGGCATGCCCAGCGCATGATGCATCCAGCCCGCAGGCCGCGAGTTTGACACCCCTGCTCTATAGCAAGTTAATGTCATTCATTAACTGCTATTCTGCCCTGGTTTCTTTGTTAATTAGTTCAGCTTTCCAGAACCTCATCTACTAGCTGTGAAATATCAAATGTTGTAGTCCAATTAATTTAGAAAACAGTCAGTTGAGGAAAACTATATTAACTAAATGCCTTCAGATTTAGTGAATGGTACATGCATACCACTGTAGCATTCTGGTTGCATAAAACTGACAAACTTGTAGTAAATAGCACTGAAATCAAGCAGATATTGACCTATAAGAGAGGTGCAAAGTATTTCGTAAAGAATTTACATATACATCTATACATATAGATCATTATATACAGGTAGTTCTCAACTTACAACTATTTATTTAGTGACCATTTAGCATTACAATGGCATTGAAAAAAAGTGACTTACAACCAGTCCTTACACTTAGGGACATTGCAGCATCCCCACAGTCACATAATCAAAATTCGGACACTTTGCAACCAGCATGTATTTATGACAGTTGCAGTGTCCTGGGATTATGCAATCATGATTTGTGATCTTCCCAGTCGGTTTCTGACAAGCAAAGTCAATGGGGAAAGCTGGATTCATTTTTATGACTGTATTATTGACTCACAACTATTCACTTAACTGCCATGCTCAGCCATGGAAATTCTGATTCCAATTGTGGTTGTAAATCAAGGATTATATTTAAACTATTTTATTGAATTTATACTTTGAAGGGTTTTTTAAAAATGTGATAATGTTTCTTTCATATCTGGTCCTAATATTTTCCTCCTCCCCCCACCCCCAGATTTACTGGTTTTCTGTGCAGATTTAAGTAATTAACATCTCAAGTAGCTAAATATTTATGCAGCTGACATTTACAATATTTTAATCTCCCATGTGGTAACTGGCTCTAGAAATAAGAGAAAGCGTTTTGCTATAGGCAGTGTATGCAAGAACATTAGTGGTTTTCCTTTTGCACTGAACTTAAAATGCTATATTAATGTAGCAGTGCAATTTGGAGATGATGACAAGTACTGATGGCTTTCCATTGCTTGTATTCCTTTCACATTACCACTAATCCAGCTGCTATATTTCATGCTGTTGGATATTAGTGGCACGCTGCCTCTCTACTGATTCCAAGCCAGAACAGCACTTGACACAATACCAAGAGTTTATATGTAGAACAAATAGCCCCTTTCAAACTACTTTGCCTATTCAGTGAATGCATGCATATTCATTGTGCCATGTGCAAAGTAGTCTACAGATCCATGACATCTTTCTCTTTGACTCTGTACAGCCTGGGAAGCATCCCAGATGCTTTCAGAAACATACTAAATACATGAACATATGAAGAAAGGAATGCTAGTGAGACAGAATGAACATAGAAACTTGCCTTTATAGACAACATGACCCTGAACTAATTCTGTAGTTGAAACATCCTACTTATGTCACTAAGTGCATTAGGCAACTGGACTGGACTTTAAAAAAAAAAATCACCTCATTTTTCTCCAACTTATAAAATCAATTCTGTCAACAAACTTGTAACTACATGGTAAGGATCCAATTGTGTTCTTTATATAATGAAATATTCAAAGAAAAGAGAAAATACAGCCTTTTTGTTACAATAAATGTAGTCGTAGAAAGCCAGTGCCATTATACAGTATTTATCACACCATCTCAAAGCATTCAATACAAGCTTCATTTGACAAGGTGCAAAAATATCTGCCTGTTTTTTAACATTTTTTAGACATAGGCCCATGGTAGCCAAAAAAGAAAAGGAATCTGGTAGCACTTTTTACACCTAACAAATTTTATTTAAAAAATGTATGAGCTCACTTCATTAGATTTGTGGACTGGTTAAAATGATGTAGAGTTTAATCTGGAATAAGGCAATGAGCGGGGAGGGGAAGAGAAAGGGAAGGAAGGGAAGGGACATCTGCCTATCCCAGATCCTTGGAAAGGACTAAGTAAGTGAATAAAAATGCCAAATCCAATCTAAACATCTGGCTGCCTGGGTAACCAACCATAATGATAAAAAAATCCAATTGTTCCATGAGTTGTCTATATTACATTGGCTCATTTGATCTTATAGTAATAGTTCTGGTAGGCTGAACCATGGACTCTCTTAGACTGTTCTATTTTCCTTTTTTTATTTGTACCATATTGGAGAAGGCATAATAATTATAAGAAATATAGGACATTATATATACAAAATTGTACTCAAAGTCACAGTCGTTGGGAAGATACTAAGGCATAAGAAATGCACAAATATAGGTTGTGGCAACCACGTTATTAACATGATGCAATCAGAAAAATGTTGTTCTTGATAATACAGTGTTAACAAAATTAAACCTCATACTGTTTATAAAATGCAAATGGACAAAAATGTGCAAAAACATAAAACTGAATTAAATCATCCATTTCCTATAAAATAGAAACTAGAATATATTGTCTGCCTTGGACATAAACATTTACATAGCAGTAAATAAAATATTAGTGTTACATCATATAAACTCATCCCTATTATCATGCTGAAGTCTAGACATTTCTAGATAGAAATCATTTTTAAAAGCTAATGGGTTTGACAACAAAAACATTTCATTGTCATAACATATTAACAATGGCAAAACCTTTATAGCATATTTTTATCCTGGGATGTCCCCAAATACTGAAGTTTATGCCTTTTCTATATTAGAACACACTTATTACTGTTGAACAAATAATCAACCATATATTCTCATTTGCAATTACTAAATTTTCATTATATTAAGAAGGGGCTCCATAGTTGACACAAAATGATTAAGATTGATCGATCAAAATCACAATATTTTGCTCCAACTATGATACCATATTTATTTTCAAAATTCATGTTTTATAGTTATTAACCACTTTCTGTTTCATTTTTTGGAATGGATACAATACCAACAAAATAACAGTGTGGCCCATTCCAAGGAGAAAATGGAATGTTGCAGAGAATCTTAAAATATTTAGGAAATGAGAAATGTTTACATATCTTTTAATGGTGCATTGGCTAGCACTTAAATGATGTTTCTTTCATGTTTGATGAAGAATATGTGTCTTTAATAATGATATAAAAATTACTAACAAAATTGCTTTGTTTCATCACCTAGTGTTTCCTTTTATGCAAAAAAGAATGTTGGGTAAATTCTTAGTTATACACAAGCTCTACCATATCTTGGCTGCAAAATATAGAGAATCTCTAGATTGTAGCAAAACATATGATGGCTGCGACATAAGATTTTCCTTAAGTTCAACTGAATTTGATAGATACTTTCTCAGATTGTCATTCCTAACAATGCAAGAACTTTCAAGGCGTTTGGTACTAGAATGAGAAGAGTTAATTTAAGCATGAGAAGACAAGGAAGATCCAGGCTGCTGTAGATACGTTTGCAGAAAGAAAAAAGAACATTCAAACAAAGACATCTTTGGCTATATAATTACACAAGTATAGAATAGTATAGAAATACCATCCTGCTATGAGGCTTTCACTTCTGCTTTTATAGAATTTTCAAAAGCAAATTGAATTTTATCAAATGAATTAGAGAAATAAATAGAGAAGTTTTTTTTCTGCATAATTTAAGAGTATTTTTGCATCTTATGCACTTCTACAGTTCAATATTTATGTAGTAACAGCATCTTTTCACTGAATTTTTACTAAAATACTTCATTAAGAAAAAAAATGGCATCAGCTTAATTTCAGCTCAGATTTTCATCATAAACCATCAACATCTCTTATTTTAGAAACTATGTTGGCTACTCTGTTGCATGACAAAAGATAAATGGTAAATATCTGTCAAACAGGAACATCTAATAAGAGCTTTTTTACTAGTTGAAAACTGAAACAGCAAGACTAGGAATCTTATATCAGATTCCTAAAGACCAGCAACATGGATGCTTTCACCGATTCTGAACATAACTCTAAAAGATCTCTTCTGGTGCCTTTGTCCAAATAAAAATACCTGTTTTATTTCTTTCACAGATAACCTTAGATATCTAGCCTGAAAATGCAATTAATCATTAGTTATAGGTAGTCCTTGACTTACAGCCACAATAGGGATTAGAATTTCCAACACTAAGTGAACTGGTCATAAAGTGTAACTACTTTACTTAGCGATGGCAATCCAGGCAATCTTGATTGATGTCATTAAGTGGATGCCCCAATCCTTAGCTGAGGCAACTTCTACCAGCTTCCCACAATCAAGTTAGTGGGGAAGCTGGCAAAGAGGTTGCAAGGCTCAGAAGCTGTTGGGTGTAGAAGGGAGCAAGAGGGCACATGGGTGGGTGATGGGTGAAAAAGCTCTGTAACAAAATCCAAGGAGGATTTTCATCTAGAGAGGACTTTCAGCCCCGGTGTTTCTAAAGCCACCCACTCTGGAGTTGTAAATCTTCCATGATAAAATTCAGGCAGGACAAGACAAAAATATACTGTGCTTGAAAATCATACTGTTATGGCCTGCTATTATAAATTAAACCAACAAAATGGGGCTACTTAAAAGTGAATGTTTGACTATGGAAAAGATTTTATCCAGGCTCAAGTATCACTGAACAACAATTAACAGATCAAGGATTACCATATTGTGAGAATAACATATTCAGGCCTTCAGAATTGAAAGGATCAGAAAAATTGCAAAAATGGGAGAGCCAAAAAGAATAGTAGAATTGTACACAACACTCAGATAATAACAATTAGAAATGTTGAGGACATAGATGATATAAACTTCAGAAATAATAACATACCAAAAGTAATAACAACAGAATCAATGCAGGTCATCACTAAAACAACCTACGATCTGATATCAACCTTATAAGAAGAATTAAAAGAGAAAATTATTATGTCTTCAGAATTACCAGTAGAAAGACAAAGACTGTCAGCATTGAAAGTAGTGCCCAAACAAGTACCTATAATGAAAAATGTGAATAATACGCTTGCAAGAATTTTTTAAAAGCATCTATCAAACACACAAATCAGCTTGCCTATAGGACACCAATGCTGGTTACAGAACAGTATCAGAATTGGAAAACCAAAACGAAAATAATATTCAATCCCAAAGTGAAAGATCAGACTGGAGACCAAGATAAAAAAATTAAGTTCTGAGGCAAGTAATTTAAAGAACATAAAGATGAAATCAGATGAATGTAAGGATCAAAACAAGCCTAATTAAAAAAAATATTGGCTTAGCACCAAAAAAACCTGAAGAAACGTTTCAAATCAAAAAACAAGAAATAACAATAATAGCTTGGAAAAATTGAATGCTTTGAGATGAATCATCCCAATATAAGCAAAATAAGCTATACCAGCCGAACTAGAAGTGATTTTATCAAAGTACAGAAATTCCAAAATTGGAAAACCAGATAAAAAGGAAGCAATCTAGCTTTGGAAATGTCTATGGAAAACTCAAAAAGACTAAAAATGCTGAATGGTTAAAATAATTTGAAGATGAATATAATAAAAATCAAAAGAAAGAACCAGTAATAACAGTAGAAATGGTTAAAAATAGAGTGAAAAATACTGGACTTCTCCTGGAAATGACTGATTACATGGATTTTTGCTGAAATATCTGGCTACCTTCCATTCAATTATAGCTAAACAGCTTAATGAAATATTACATAAAGGAAGCATCAATGACTGGGTAATAACTGTCAAAACTTATCTGATCAAAAAAATGCAGTGAAAAGGGCAACACCAGGAATCTATAGGCCAATAACTTGCTTGCTTATAATGTTTAAATTACTCACAGCTTAATAGCACATCACATTCAAGATTATTTAGAAGAAAATAACTTCCAGTGGAACAGAAAGAAATAAAAGGAAAAACAGAGGTACAAATAATCAGTTTCTGATTGATAAAATGTTTTTGGAGCATTGCAAAACCTTAAAAAACAATTTATATAAGGTGTGAATTGATTAGAAAAAGACTGTGATTCATGATCATATAGTTAGATCACCAAATGTTTGGAAACAACTGTTGTCAGTAAAAACAGTTGAATGTTTATAGAAAAAATAATGAAACAGTGGAAGACAGAATTGGGGGTTGAAAATGAAAAATATGGACTTGCCAACATTAGGAGAGGCATCTTCCAGGGTGACTCGTTATCAACTTCATTATTTGTCCTTGTTACAATCATACTTTCAGTGATTTTGAAGAAAGCAAATCTTAGCAAATCAAAAAGTGCTAATAAAATCTCTTATTTCAGTTATACGAATGATGGAAAATCTGAAATTGAAATTGTATTTTTAGCAGAGATATAGCAAAGGAATTTGGCCTAGAGGAATGCACGACAGTAGCAATATCAGGGTAAAATCACAAAGGTAATGCAACTGAAATGTTGAATGGCCAAACCATCAACAGCCATCAGGATGAATCCTACGAGTATCTGGGTGTTTTACAGTCAAATAACTTCAAGCATGAACAAGTTAAAATGAGATTAGTAACGAATACACCCCAAGAGTGAGAAAATTGCTAAAGACAAAATTAAAAGGTGGAAATACTACCAAAGCCATCAATACCTGGGCCATACTTTTGACACAATACGTTACTGGAATTATTAACTGGACAAAAGCTGAACCAGACAGTTTGGACCAAAAAACAAAACAAAAAACTCATGATTACTCACTATCATTACATCCCTTTAAAGATATTGATAGATTATATCTGCCTCCCAGAAATGAAGCAAAATTTACTTCAAGTCAAACAAATTGTCAACAAAGAAAAGTGTGCATTGGCTGAAACACAGCCAAGAACAAGCATTGATATAAGTTAAAAATTAGAACTTATTGAATGTGCAGGAAACAAAACATGAATATTGAAATAATGTAATAAAATCAAGAACAGAATGTTGGCAAAGAAAAGCATTACATGATCAATGTCTACAAAGATAGAAGTGAAAGTGGATGATGATAAAACCTGGCAATGACTTACAACTGGAACATTAAGAAAGAAAACTAAGGCTGGATTTTGGCTGCTCCAGAGCAAACTATGCAAACTAATGAAATCAAGGCCAGAATTTAAAATCATCAAATAATTCAAAGTGCATATTATGCAAAGAAGCTGGAAAAAAATAGATCATACACTCAGCTTGTAAAAGAGTGCAAAAACTGATATAACACAGTTGCCAAAATGATTCACTGAAACAGCTATAAATGTTATAGTGTGCCATTAATAAAAAGTTGAAGTATGGATAATTGATCAGGAATGGTAGGACAAAAAGTTGGAGAAGATCAGAAAATTAAAGATATGAAGATCAATGATGAAAAATTATGACATTAACTGATTGTGGTGGTCCCAGTTGTTATTGGCACAATGGGGGCCATACCAAAGAATCTTGGATAGCCATTAGAAAACCTGTGCATTGACAAAAATTTCCAATAGTCAGTTTCAAAAAGGCACACTTCTTGGATCCACACACATTCTATGCCAACACATTATGACACCCTGGATTTTGGAAAGAAGTTGATAGGTATGAAGGCCAACAACAGCTAAAGAATCAACAGTTCTGATTTCACATTGTTGTGCATAAAATAATAATACCCTTCTTTTCCTTGCATGATATTTTATCACATCACCAATATTTTTCCATTGCATCCAACAGTTTGAATAATCCTCTAGTAGAAACAGTTCTTTGGCCCCAATGTCAAGCCCATAGTCAGATATTTGATTGTTCAAAATGAGCGTTTGCTCTTAGCCAACCATTTCATGCAATTAATACTTGGAAACAACTCTATGTTGGTTTGAACACTGCCATTGCTTTTACCTGAAAGTAAATAGGTATGTGATAGAACATGCAGTGTCATAATTTAAAAGTTTACTCATCTGGAAGGCAGAGACATGCCTAGCTGTTCATTTAGACCATGTTTGTATTACCTCCTGAGATCCATTTGTTGTTTTTCCACCAATAGTTAAGGTTTAATGAGGGCATTACATTTTACAGAACCCTTGTCTATTTAGGCTCTGACTACATAAGCTGGAACAATGCTATTAGCTTCCAATATATTTCTCTTAAAAAACTTTTACTTTTGTACAAATAGAAGAGCTTTAAGCAACCCCAGAGGTTAGTAAATACGTGGTTTGAGTCTTATATATATATTAGTATAGGAGACAATTGCTAGGGAATTATAATTGAATAGTTTTAATAGCATATTTAAGCTTATCATAGCTTCACTGCGCATCTTTTGAAGTGATCTACTCACAATCCTGTGTTAGTAAAAACCATATCTAAGTACAGAAAGAATGTAACTTGTTCTATAAGCTCCCCTTCCAGATGCCAAGTACTATATAGTTCACAGGTCTCTTGCCAAATACTATTGCTTTGGACTTGACCTTCAATGAGTTCAAAACACAATAGAGAATTGTTGTTTTTGAAAAAAAGTCTTCTCAGGCTAACTTGAGAATATGCCATCAGATCTCCTAGGGTCAACCCAAATTGTGTTTTTCAAAAGGCATCTGGATTTGGGAAAACTATGACCTGGATAATTGAGAATCTCCATAGACTTCTAGGGTTCATTCACAAGAATGAAGTAAAGAGACATCTGATCCTGGAAGAAGGAATATGACAGATCTAGACAAAATAGCAAAGTACAGATATTGCACACTGACAACAATGGTATGTATTATCAAAGCCACAGTTTTATCTTTTATAACATATGGTTATGCAAGCTGGAACATACAAAAGACTGAGCAAAAAGAAATTATTACTTTTTATTGTAGTGCTGGAGAAAATTATGGATTTAGGATCACAATTGAAACAAATAATTTAATGTTAGTTTAACAAAATCAGGGGGCCTGCTCTAGCTTAAAATATTTAGGAATATTATGCAAATGCAAGGGTCATTGGAGAAGAGCCTAATGCTTGGAAACATCAAAGTCATCAAAATAGAGACTGCCAGAAGGCAAAATTGCCAGATATTATCACTTACAACATAAGCATGTGTTTACAAGAAATTAAAAAAGCAGTTACTGAAAGGCAGTGCTGGCAAAATGATATTCATTGGGTTATGATAATTTATAAGCAACTCAATGACTAAAGAACAGTGATATGTGGGTATGTGTGGAGAGTGTGCAGTGTGCGTGTGTGTGTATAGGGTGTCCGTGTATGTGCGTGTATGAGAAAGAGAAAGAGAGAGGGAGGGAGAGAGAGACAGAGACAGGGACAGAGAGAGAGAGACCAACATCAGACAGAAGGAGTATACAAAGCTGCAGAAGTGCCCGGGCCTCAAGGTAGAATTAGAGAGAATATGGAAAGAAAGGACCAAAGTAGTTCCAATGGTGGTAATAGCACTTGGGACTGTGACTCCTAGGCTGGGAGAGTAACTCCAACATATCCCAGGAATAAAATCTGAGTTCTCTGTTCAGAATATAGCAGTGCTAGGAGCAGCTAAAATGCTGCTCAGAACATTCAAACTGTCAGGCCACTGGTATGAGACCCATGATCATGAATTTGACAATGCAAACTCAAGTACACATTATAATAAATGTGTGATTACGGTAGCCTTTAACACAAAGATCTTCATTGTTTAGTACTAAAGCTAGCTAGATACTAAGACAGCAGAACGTCTGGTCACAAACGCTTCTGACCACGAACAAATCGGGTTCCAATCAAAAAATTCACAAAATGTTTGAATCTGGTCACGAAAACATACTCAGGTCACCACAAACACAACCCCGGACTCAGAAATTCCTGAAGACAAAACATTAGAAGATGAAGAAATCGCCAAAGTTATGGAACAAATTATGGTCGTGACCAGAGATTCTACTGTACCATTACCATATTTTTCAGAGTATAAGACACACTTTTTTGCCCCCTAAAAGAGAGTAAAAATTTGGGTGCATCTTATACAACGAATGTAGCCCCACCCACCTGCCATCCCCACCCTTCCACCTCTGCCTCCCAGCAATTTGCCTCTTTGCAGCAAACAGCAAAAAGCCAAAAGCCTGGTCTGCTTCAGCCCAGCCTGATTAGCAAAAGCAGCTGATTTTCGCTTGAATCTGCCTCCCGACGATTGGCTGTTTCAGGTTGCAGGGATCCCATTGCCTATTGCCGCCTCCATGCATCCTGTTTTCGGCCCGTTCCAGGCGGTGGGGATTGGAATGGGTGGAAAATGGGGGAGCGCGGAGGCTGAAAATGGGGCAATAGGCAATGGATCCCTGCAGCCTGAAACAGCCAATCGTCGGGAGGCCAATTTTTTTTGCTGTTTGCTGCAAGGAGGCAAATTGCTGGGAGGCAGAGGCAGATTTTTTCCCCTTGTTTTCCTTCCCAAAAGCTAACTGCTTATGCTAATCTTGCTGTGCTGAAGCTGAAACAGAGTTTTTGCTGTTTGTTGCAAGGAGGCAAATTGCTGGGAGGCAGAGGCAGATTTTTTTCCCTTGAGATGGATATCACTGCAGCCTGAAACAGCTGATCATCGGGAGGCAGATTCAAGCGAAAATCAGCTGCTTATGCTAATCAGGCTGTGCTGAAACTAAAACAGGATTTTTGCTGTTTGCTGCAAGGACGCAAATTGCTGGGAGGTAGAGGTAGAGGCAGATTTTTTTTCCCTTGTTTTGTTCCCCAAAAAGCTAGGTGCATCTTATACTTTGGAGCATCTTATACTCCAAAAAATACCATAATTGGGATTTTAAGGCTAAACAGGAATAAAGGAAGAACTGAAGCATGAGGCAGGGACACAGATATGATCAGACCTTAGCTTTTCTATTGCTATTCTATTTCTATTTTCTATACAACTAGCAGAATGGTTGAGACTGAACCAAACTCCTGCTCCACAGGAATTCCATCTACTTATCTACTTATTCTTACTCTTGTTATCAGGGTTATACTGCTTGTGCATGTGAAAACAATGTACAAAGACTGGCACAGAGACTAGAAGATCTATAATGTAACTGTGGCAGAAAAATACTTATTGTACCAATATGTTTAGAAATGCATATCAATGGTTTATGAAATTCTGTAGACTTTGAATGAATCTGATGCATCTAGCTCCATTTAGTAAATTTGAGTATGTAGTACTTTGTACAAAACAAGATGGCATATACAATGTAAATTAACCACATAATATAGAAACATACTTTCAGTCACACCATTATAGCTAGAGAAAAAAATTAAAGATCAGTTATGCTAGCAGTTAAATCAATTCCATGAACAAAGGTCTCACTTCCTGATTACAGCAAAAATATTCCATTTTCCTGCTGTGCAACAAATGCACGTACTACACAGTTTGCACAGATTTAATGAGGGAGTTCAAAATATAACTTTATGTCGAAACGGATTGTTGGGAAAAAGTATTTTCCGGGGGATATCACACATTGACACATAGAATATACTGTTTACTGCCTGAGGCTTTCAGAGTAATCGCACAGTGAACAGCTCCACAGCAATGGGACTGGAAAAATTAGTGACTCCTTGTTGTGGTGTGAAACTGGCAATCTTGTCAAGACTGGAAGAATGCATTAGGCTGGAAAAGAAACCAGACGCTAAACAAACGTAAGGAAAGACATCATTTGTATTCCAATACTCTTTATTGTTATAATACAAGATAATGCAACATACTTCAGTAGCCACTGAATGTAGCATTTCCATGGGTAATTTCTCTTGATATTATAAGTTATATTCTGTCGACATTCTGGCCATTTCACTATGATGGGGGGGGGGGGAGATTCCCTATGAATCCAGCTCTGAATCTGGCACACTAAATTACATTTACACTACAAATATTAGGTAGATAAAGAGAATGAAAACAAACCCATTATGTTTAAGTGCAATAATTTTGTACAGGTAATGGATTTATGGAACTTCATAGCTGATAAATGCTGCAGGAGAATTATGCAAGAGGAGCAAAAGGAAGACACCCTCTAGTTTTATAAAAATAGCAAGATATGAAGAAACTGTAATAGTGTCCCATACCCAAGGTAGACAGGATAAAGGTTTTATTGCAGTTTTATAAAAACAAATAAACATCCCAAGGGTTTGCAGTCCGAATTTTAGCAGCAGAGAGATGTAAATGCTATGCTTTCCGACTATTCCATCAGGTGCTGCCTCATGGCCCCAACATAAGCTGCAGTCACTTGATGCAGCCCTGGAGAGCAAACTGAACGTAACGTTCTGCAGTAGATCATTTTTCTCTGATGGAAATGCTAGAGGGTAATCCTCTGGCAGATTTCCCACTACTCCACACCGGCTGATTTTCTCGTATAAGAAGACTGTGTTGGTCTATTATTATCAACCCCTCCCCATAACAGTACAAGGTGGAATTACTGAGAAAAACAAAATATGAGAAATAGATTTTTTATCCTCAATTGACTATTGGCAATTTTTCCTGCTGTTTTTTGAGATCAAAATGAGGTCAAAGTTCTATTCTGACTCATGCAATCTCTTATGCTTTAAATTAACTCAGCAAAAAAGTTTGGCGTTATAAGTTCAAAAACATCTTGATTCCGCTCCATTGCAACACAGTGTGCATATGCTAGTGCTTGGAATAATTTAACATAAGTTTCTGAATCACCTCACATTCTTTGAACCCCAACATTCTTTCGTGAATATTAAAGGCTTTAATTAATAGGATGACCAGTAGAGTAAACATGTTTCAACTGAACTTCATTGAGAAATAATAATAACATAGATCTATAGGATTTATATTTTCCATCTATTTCCAAAAGTGACCATTTAAATATCTAATAATTCAAAAACATTAATAAGAATTTAATTTCAAAACACATTGAAGCTTGACCTTTAAGATATTTGAGAATTTATGAGTTTTTTTCCTTTTTCTTTCTCTCCTTATACTTTATTAAATTGTAAATTAACAAAGTTACTGTAGTTCAACAGGTAAATTCAAAAACCATACTGTACATTAATTCAATAATAATAATAATTAAACTCTTAGACTTGTAAAAATGATAATATAGAGAGCATCTAACAGATGAGAAAATATTAGTCTACGTACTAAGACCAAAAAAGGACATGTAACAATGTATAAACTATCATATAATATCTTTAATTTTACATTTAAAGAAATGCTGTTAGAACCATACATAAAATGGAAGGTGTCAGATATTAAAGCTATTTTTAGAAAAGGTTGGCAAACTAGATAAACTATTGGTGATGCCCACTAGATTAATAAGAACCCTAAAAAAACCACTATCCTGTCAGAACTGAAGAAGATTCTTGGATGAGAAGCGAAACTCTTCAAAAGAAAAAAAACAAGAAAGTCCAGTTGCCTCCGGAAAAAGCACCTTTGGGACAACCATGACCTGGATGAGTGAGAATCTCTAAAGACTTTTAACCCTAAAATGCCAAAAGAAAATCAATATGTGCTTCTTGGATTATAGAAAGTCTTTAATTGTATCCTCCACATTGACTATATCAAGCTGTGGAATGTCCGTAGGAAAATGGGAATCCCCGATCATCCGATTGTTCTAGTTCCATGTCAGCAAAGGAGTGAGACCAGCCTGAATACCCTCTCCCTACTAATTTATTATGTATGTGCTGAATATGTTTTGAAGGAAGCTGGATTGGTTTTAAAATTAGAGAAGGAACATAAGAACCTCCTCTAGACTGACAATATTGCTCAGATATTTTCAGATAGCTGAAAAGAGTCACCCTGAGAATGAGGTGGACAGTATATAAATTTGATAAATAAAATAATGCAAATAATCTGCAAGCTCTAATACTGAAAATCAATGAGCAGTGAGGAAAAATGGGACTAAGATTAACTATAAAGAATTCAACCAGTCTTAGGAGGTACAGTGAAGTGGATATCTTCTGGGTTTTTTTAGGATTGACTATCAACAACAAAAGAACCAGCAGTCAAGACTAGCACTTGATAGATGACACACTGTGGCAGAGGTGTCAAACTCAAGGCCCACAGGGTGCTTAGATCTGTTCTGCGGGGCCATTCGGGAAAAGCAAAGGACCAGCCCACAGTGTCTCTGCCAGTGAAAACGGAGCCCGGGGAGGCCACACATGGCCCCCCGGGGTGCGTTTTTGATGGCAGAGGGCCATCAAAACTCACTAAAAATAAAGCAAATGGAGAAATATTTCCCCTTTTGCATTTGAGCATGCAAGAAGGGGCAGGAAAGATGAAAGGGAAAGAGGAAAGACAAAGAAAAAGAAGGGAAGATGGGAAGAGAGCAGGGGAGGAAAAATAAGGAATGACGGGAAGGAAGAAAAAAAGAGAATGAAGAGGGAAGGAAAAAGAAGAGAAGGAAGGAAGGAAGGAAGGAAGGAAGGAAGGAAGGAAGGAAGGAAGG
>JANHFL010004740.1:216442-237372 GCA_032468155.1 Oxyrhabdium leporinum
GAAGGCAGGACAAGAAGCAATGGATGGAAACTAATCAAGGAGAGAAGCAACCTAGAACTAAGAAGAAATTTCCTGACAGAACAATTAACCAGTGGAATAACTTGCCTCTAGAAGTTGTGAATTCTCCAACACTGGAAGTTTTTAAGAAGAGTTTGGACAACCATTTGTCTGAAATGGTGTAGGGTTTCCTGCCTGAGCAGGGGATTGGACTAGAAGACCTCCAAAGTCCCTTCCAACTCTGTTATTCTATTCTGTTCTATTCTATTCTATTCTATTCTATTCTAAATCCTTCAGAGTAATTTTCCTAAAACAATATTAAATTAACTGGTAGGTTATTACATAGATTAGTTTCACAGTCATGCATTTTTTAAATTAAACAATATTCTTAAGTGACCATTTTAATCATTTCATAGAAACTAGTCATAGAATTATGTAAAATATCTTAGCTGAAGTCCAGAATATCATCTTATGACTATATTTACAATAGTTCTTCAGAAAGTATCAGTACCTGCATAAGTATCTGCAGTAAAACCAGATGCAAATAATTTTCCTTCTTTATAGTCTACTCCTTTTGCCCAACTATGTCCAACTATCACTTCCCCATTGCTCAGTTAAACATCAGAACAGACTATTATGATTATCAAATCTCAGGTACAAACTTCCATATAACTGCTAAATAGCAAAAAACTGTTTATCCAAAGCTCTCTGCTGCAATCAAGTTTTGGAGCTTTAGAAATTACAAAAGTTTTCAAACTTTTTCAGAAAATGGAATCTCTTAATTTTAAAGAATATTCCAGAACCCCTGATCCACATTCAAAGCTCTAATAATAAAAAAATTGTTTGCATTTGAGTGAACGTTAAAAAATAAATTAAAAAAATAGTTCACTTGCAGAACTTTATCAAATTCTCAGTTTTAAAAAACTATATCTTGGGTCTTGGAACTACAATGAAGTAGTAAGTGCTTTGTTTCTTTGTGCTTATTTTTCCATCCTAGTTTAGAAATATATTGTATATTTCTACATTGCATAATCCACTATTAAAAAAGCTATCACTATTATTTATGACAAAGTTATTATTTGGGGTTTTTTTTCATTTTCTTTTGGTAAATATCAGAAAATCAAGTGTTTGGGTATTCTTATCTTCCTGATTCAAACATGAAATCAAACATAAAACATAAATTGATTACTTCACAGCTAATAATTCTGCTGAAGTAGGAGAATACCTATTTACTACCAAAGATAAATAAAGACTCTGGCAAGAGGCATTTTAGCACTTGATAACAAGACCTTTTTCCCTTAACAATTGAATTGGTGCATTATTACCTTGCCAAGTTAAATGTACTTTTCTAATACAAACTTATGTGCAAAGGAGAAAAAAATAGCATTGCACAGAGTAATAATAGCAGCCACCAAAGGTACATGTAGGACTCAGAATAAAAAATTCTGGTTTTCCCGTCTATGCCTTCTGAAATAGCATGCAAACTTGAAAGAATAAAAATAGAAAATGTACTATTCTCTACCAATTTAAGTGAAGTCATCCAGCTGACTACTTAGTTCTTGAAGGTTTTTAAAAATGTACTGTAATTTATCTTCATTTGTTGCAAAGAAGAGAAAAATAGGAGTTTTGTGTCCTTTTCCTTTCACAGACATACAAGAAAATTTAAAATTATTTAAATATATAAGAAAGGTTATAATGGCATGCTGTTGTCTTTGCTTTTCATGATTCTCTGTGTTTATTATTACAATAATAAATATGTTTTATTTATTGTATTGTGAATTTTGTTACAATCTTTGGCAGGAAGTTCATTTGATCTATTTTAAAATCTATGACCTACTTTAATATTTAAACTAGGAAGAGATATTTCAAAATATGTTTTAAAGAAAAATTTAAAGATGAGAACTTTAGATAAAGTCAAAAGAACAATTGATGGCAGATGACTTTCAATTATTTTCATATGTACAGTGTGGAGAAAAATTTAATATAGATAAAAAATATAATTGAAGTTAGTACCCTTCTAATGGAGAAATAGATTGTCCACAAATTTTCAGTCTCACTAATGGTTTATTTATTTGTATTTGGACAATTTGGCTTATGCCATAACCGTTCTGGAAATACATAAACTTATGTGGTAAAGTCAGGTGATGCTGGAGGAAATCATGGAAGTTTAGAATTGTTTTTTGAACTGGCACAAAGGGCTCATATAGATTTATTTTTAGGCACAGAATTGAATAGCGTGGATACTTCCAAGCACCATGGTTGGCAGATAATGATTTTTTTAAAAAATAAATCCTGTTCTTTCCTTTTGCCCTGATAGCCTACTACAGTATGGACTTTAAACAAAACATCATCCCTAATCCTTCTGACTCTACTCTGTCATCTCACTCAAGATATGTTATATAGACAAGTCTTCAACAATAATTTAGTTCCTAACATTCGAAAAACCACAATATCATTCATTTTTGCTGTTTGGGGTTATTTGACCATAAGTATTCCCAGAAAGAATTGTTATTTCCAGGTGGATGGCATCCAAAAATATGGTGTTGTTTTTAACAAGATAAATACCCTACTTTGATTTGATTTGGAACTGAATCCTCCTATTGCGGCTTCACTGTAAATGAAAGCAGCCCTTGACTTTTTGAATTGGATCAATGAACACTTTTTATAAATACTATGAGCAATTTCCAACATTGCACAGAGGAAAAATTTGTTTTGTTTTTGCTTCAGCTGGAACAGTTGATTTTCTTCTTTAAATTTTAATTAATATTTTAAATTTAAATATAATTAAAAAGCTAGATACCAAGAGAATGGTTCATGTATCAGGAAATAAAATGACAGGGAAGATCTTGTTTAGTTGAAGGCTGAAGAATAATTCTGAAAATCTACTGAGCAGTTTGAATCTGTGCAGTGCCTTCCTTCTTAAATCAGCTTTTCTTACATTAAGGGATTATCTTAAAAACAAAACTGTACGTCTGGTAGTTATAATCCATTGAGAAATTTGCAAAAGTAGAAGTTATCTCTCGGAGTAAGGGATCCATTCCTGATTTTTCTTGTTTTTTAATCTCCTAGTTTTAATTTCACATTTAACCTTTCAACTTGACTTCCATTTTTAAAATGCCATTCCATGGGAGCCATATGACATCAGTAAAGAAAGATTCTATGCACGTTCATCTATAGGTGAACAAAGCACATGATGCCAAGAAAATTTTCTTCATCCAAAATCTGATGGAAATCTGTTTTAAGAGTCAGATAAGAAAAGATAAGGCTATGCTTTCAGTTAAAGTGATACTTATTTGTTAGGCTTCATCATGGATCAGTAGACTAATTTATTACATTGTAATGTTGTCGTCTAAAAAATGTACATTCCCTGTTATTGTTCCAGGTGCTACTTTATTTGGCAGATGTTTAAACTGTAACAAAAACACATTTTAATTATTAATACAGAATAATAGAAGTAAAATAATTTTGAAAACATTAAACCAGTGCCAAGCCATTTAAAAATGCAATTTGAAAGTGATTAACTTGATATTGTTTCTCTTTTAATATTTTGCTGAAAATTTAGGAATTCTGACTGCATTTTCTTCATATGTGTTTTTAAAAATCAAATCAATTTTATTTGTAGCTGAAAGGTTATAAATATAATCTAAACTCGTCATTGAACAGAACAGTTTTAGAAGTAAAATTGTCAGCATTCCATCCAAGTTCCAATAACTCATTTAGCACTCAGACATAGTTAGATCCAAGTAAGAATTTATTGAAGAACCATGTTGGCACATCTGGGAAAAAACTGAACCTGAAGGCCCAGGTTTTTCCACACCCAAAAGAAATCAAAGGTCCACCTCCAAACCATCATCAGAGGTCACATTCCCTAATCATCTTTTGAAGCCAACTTCCTCTCTCTTCTTGTCACTCCTCCTCCAGGTGCTGGTCAGGATGACCTTGATGCAGTTGAAAAGAATTTTGTTCTAACTACTAACCCCTCTAAGTATGTGAGAAAGAACCCCCTCCCTAATTCCCATGTGCTAATATGTGGCAGCCACAATTATGGCTTCCAAGGCTGACAAAAACATTTAATGATAATAGACTTTTAAATAGAAGTAAATATTACATACTAGACTTGTAAACCTCAGTTCATTGATTTCTTACTAAAAGCTGTGTTTCTGTAAAAATCTAGTTGTAGCACTGAAATCTTAGAATTTTCATCTCTAAGTAAAACTTTTACATATTCAGAAGAATCTCTTCCTGATTTAGATATTAAAATAGGCCATTTATTTTTAAATAGATCAAATAAACTTCCTGCCAAAGATTCTAACAAAATTCACAAAGCAATAAAATATGATACACTATTCAGGATCAATATACTACAGGGACAAAATCTTTGAAGAATACATTTTTTTAAATGTACCATATAGTATATTAGATGGCAATAGATTTAATTTGACTTTTGAAAAGGCTATTCTGTATTTACTTAAATATAAACTATTCAAATAATTAAAGAATTGAAAAATGTATCTGAAAGTAATTCCAAATGTTGCAGGAGAATGGCTTGGTCATTAATTCCTGGACTGAATTATTTTTATTTGATACAATTAATTGCTAATGACATGTCCCTATAAATTGAAACTCTGGAACTAGACCTAATTAATTGTTTAACTATAACATTACATAGACAAAAATGAAAATGGGAATTTATAGGAAGCAGTAACATAGATTTTATAGCAATACACAAAGTACAAATTTAGTCATATTGTAAAAATCTCTCTTATAAACAAGCCCAAGGATACTATTTAGACATTAAAATAAAAAATAAAAATCATCTTGCAGACTTATTAGAAGTACTATCTGAGCAAATATTAAATTAAGTGCAGTGTCCTTGATGCTCTCTGTGCTTGGTTGTTTGTTTGCAGGTAAAAAATCCTAGTTGTGTAATGAAATGTCTGCAAATAAACAACCAAGCTCAGACAGCACCAAGGGCTCCACAATTCAAGCCTGAGCTATTCTATTGGAATTAAATTATGTGATATGCAAAAATACTTGATATATTTTTCATTGTCTAGATGTTGACTTACTAGAAAAATGTTTAAGGTATGATTTATCTATTACAGGTTATTCTCTACTTATGATCAGAACTGAGCCAGATTTATGGTTGTAAGTCATGCCATTCATTAAGAGAGTCATTCTGGGGCCGACCTGATGGTACAACATTTTTTGTCACAGTCATTAAATGAATTTTGTGGTCATTAACCAAACCCATTTTTCACAGTGAGCACTTTTTACCAGAAAGGGTGTAAATCCAGGCCACTTACCAAGCACCCAAAATGTGATCACATGTGGAGGGCCTGGCCATGAGAGCTTCAAATACAGCTCATGAGTGTCTTTTTGGGGGGTGGGGGGGTGGTTTGTTGTATCTAACACTGAAATACTGGCTGGTCATATGTAAAGGACTACTTGTACAAAGTGGCTCAGTGAATGAAAAACATTGTTCTTATGATTATGTTCATGATTATTACATGTTACGAGATTATGTTTTATTTCCTTTTTCTTCAGAATAAAATAGTATTCTATTGCCATTGATATTTTCCTATCCTGTTTAAGACATATGTTTAATTTTGATTCCCTAGCAATAATGCTGTCCAGTGGTATTAGATGCCTTCTCATTATAATAAGTGTTATAAATGCAATGTGAAAGTAACCTTGAATGACTGGAGGAGGAAATACACTGCCTGAGGAATGATCTGATAAAAGAGGGAGGAGCCCACAACTGAATAATGGGCAGAGAATGGAATTTAAAAAGGATCTGCACTAACTTACCAGGCAGCTAAAAAAAGACAACAGGAGATTTACACTTTCAGACTTGCAAGATTCTGCTAATGTAGTTTTAAAACAATATAGAATTCATTCATCTTGTCGTGTTTCCTGTCTGATGTTCTTGGAAGCTGACAATAAGGCACCCAAACAGAGTATATTGGAATGGATTAGCTTCAAACTGCTATGAAGAAGTGGGAAGAGAAAACAGTCATGATGTTGACTTACCCTTATAGAAATCTGTAACTATTTTTGCATCATGGAGAAAAATCTATGTGGCCACTGAGTCAATAATGACTTGATGGCACATAATCAATTTCTACATTAAAAAAAGCATGGGATTAAGACCAACATCAGAAACAAGCTTTCTAGATGACAGTTTAGAATTTGCAAAAGAGAGTAACAATTACTTTACAATAAATCCTTCGAAGCAATTAAGTGTTTTATATAGCTAGTAACCATTCTTATTACTTAAGAGAATATTTCCCAGCTAATGAGCTAAATTGTTAAACTATACCGTGTTTGCCATTGAAGATACAGCTTTTTAAAAAGTTATTATGGAGCATTGACATCTAATTTTTTGTTGTTTTAATTCAAAATATGCAGAACAGCAGCTTCCAAAAATTCTTAAGTAGCCACATAAGTTTCTAATAGAGTAATGGGGGTGTTTGAAGATCAACTTGGCCATCAAGGGTTGTTTATACAGAAAGAAGTTTTCCCTTGGTAGAATGAAGGACCAACAGCACAACCCATTGATCTTTTGCTGTTCACTTGCAATGAAACTACTTAAGTTGGAATTTCCTCCTCTTGCTCACCCTGGTATAAGCTCACTCCATGCCACTCTCTCTGGTAGCTGTTGTTTCCATCAAGGTGACAAACAAATGTTGCTCAATTTCAATCAATACTGAACACAGACAGATCAGCAGTGAAGCAATTGTCCCTTGTTAAATTAATTTAGGGTTGGTTGGCTAAAAAAGTTTGAGGAAAATACATAATGGTGGGATAGATAATGTGGAACACAATGGCTCTTAATTGTTAATTAGGGTATTAACAATTTTAAATATGCTAAAATTACATTTCGTTTTAAGGTTCTCATAGCCCTTTTACATTTATACTAATTAACATCATCCATTAATTTTGGCCCCTTATCAATATTTTCCCAATACAAATATATCTTATAAACTGTACCATTTAGCAAATATGGAGTTATGAACTTTACTATATTTAAATATTTATTTTCTAATATTACAGAATGTAACTGAAAGTCAAATTGATTTTCAAAAGAGAATCTATAATTTAAAGGAAAAAAACATGATTATGTGTAGGAAAATAAAACAGCAAACAAGTAACATTCTTATAAAAACTGGAAAGAATTCGAAAAACAACACAAAAATATGGAAATAGAAAGAGATGCATGACTTCTTAGTGAGCTAATACTGTAGTTCATCTCTCTTATTACAAATAAACATAAAGAACAGTTTCAAACAAATTCTTTAATACTTAGAATAAAATTAAAGACTTAAACTGGCAATAAGCCCAGACAAATATCTGTTACATATATTACATATATGACAAAAGTTATCATAGCTGAGAAACCGACTCACCTATACTGTCAGGGCCCCAAGCTAGTTGGCAAACCCAAGTTCTTAATGCATTGCAAAAAAACAGTAGGGTTGAGGCAAGTCTAATCTCTGGGGACATGAAGTCCCAGAGAGCAAGTGCCATGACAAAAAAGACCCTCTTCCTTTGCCCAGCCAGATGGCATTCTCTCAACAGAAGTGACCCAGAACATGCCACTTTTACGAGTTCTCACAGGATAGCCATAATAGGGAGGAAATTATTTTGTAGGTGGCCTGGCTCTAAGCTATGAAGGGCTTCAAGTAGCCACCCATGAATTGCCAATGCAGCTCACAGAGCAGAGGTGAAAAAGAAGGAGACAAGTTATTGGTGCTCCAACACTGGAAGTTTTTAAGAAGAGATTGGACAACCATTTGTTTGAAATGGTATAGAGTTTCCTGCCTGAGCAGGGGTTGACCTCCAAGACCCTTACAACTCTGTTATTCTCTTTCTGTTGGGTCCCATAACTGCCCATGTGGCTGCATTTTGCATCAGCTGCAGCTTCCAATATTCTTCAAGGGAAGTTCCAGTTCAAATTATTTCACTGAGCTGTCTCATACACATCTTTAAGATACTTCTTATGAGCAAATAGTATACAGAACATGTTTTAGAGGCAAAATAAAAATAACATTTAGCTAATTATAATTAATTACAGATAGAATTTTTATTACTGGCAGAAGTCAGTATATCCAAGGCAAACATTACTAGAGTAATACTCTAGCTATCTTGCTAAAGTTTACCAGAAAATGAATAACAATCAGGCAGAAGGATTTGTGGCTGTTGCAAGTGAGGAGGCCCCATGCAGGAAGCAGCAAGACTCCAGGGCTGCAAGCAGGGAAGCTATGGCTGAGTTGCTACTGCTCCATTGCTGCACTTCCAAGCTCCCCTCCCCAGCTCACACGTTGCACATCTCCCCACTTGCACATGCAAATGCAATCCCACCCACCGATGCTGCTTGAGGTTCGCACATTTTCATCATTCGTAGTAAATCATTTGATTATATAATCTGTTCCAGTTTACACAAATTCATCTTAAACTGAAAATCTACTGTGGTCTTTCAGAATAGGAGGCATTAAAAGCTATATACAGGTGCATTCTTCGATTTGAATTTTCCCCTGTAGACTAATTTGTGCAAACATATTACAAAAAAAGAAATCTACTGAGGGAAGCTTTTCTCAAATACATAGATCTGTTTATTCTGTGGCATCTTGATTAATGCAATGACAGCTGTAACCCACTTCGTCTTTCAGTTTATATAGATAATATTTTACTGATAGTTAGATGATGGTATTAGACAACACTCTCTCAATCTGTCATAAATACAGACAGAAATGATACATTCTCATCAACTAGAGACTGGCAGCAATACTTGACTTTAAAATGGGAGGAAAAAAATATGTCATTATGTTTCAATCATTTCCACTTTATATTAGCAACCTATAAATAAAATAAATAGATTTGCTTCTTTGTACTTTGGCTGGCTTTATTGAGTAGTTCAACAAAATGTTGTTGTGCTTTCTGCTTTCAAGTACCAGGTTTCAGTTTAAGTGGCAAGACAATTTGCATGCTATGAAAGCTTGGAAACTACTATGTGGTTGTCTACTATTAAAAACATTATCACTATATTCCACTGCCACAAATGACAGGGACATATGCATCTCTAATTAGCTACATTGCCCCAGCTCATGCAGTGACACTTTCCTATGATTTGTGGCAGTGTGGTAGAAATATCTCCTAGTCCGTGTGTTTCAGTCAGTGTGTGTAATAAGAGACCCAAATATATTGTTTTCCATGCACACTTTCATATTGAAAGTAGAAATTGGATGTATGAGTACCATGGAGTAAAAGCCAATGTCTTTTCAGACCTGAAGTACAAAGTTGATGCTAGAAATCTTATAGTAACAATGTTTGACAGCAGTTAAATATAAAAGCAAACATCTGATTTAAGGAAAGGCAGAATAGCTGTTGGGCAAATATTACAAATGTACACTTGGTGTCCTGGACTTATCTAAAATGTATATAAGACAATTCGCTTTCCTAATCTATGGATGTCATAAAGATGTGAATGGTATATAGAAATGTAAAACTGTAAAATGTAACACTGAACGCTCTTTGTCTTTCTCTCTCTCCCTCTCTCTGTTTCACAACATTGTTTTTCCCCAGATTAACAATCTAAAATTGTAATAAATCAAAATAATAGAAAAATAGTGTTATACAAATTTTAACCAAGACTTGAAAAATAAAAAAGTCACATGTCATCAGAAGAAGAATAAAGTGGACCTTCTCTCTCTTGCTCTTGCAGTCCATTTCAATCTAACATCTGCCTCATTTCCTATGAATTAGGACATGTAATGGAACAACTCCAAGAATGATATTAACATATTGACAAATAAATGAGCACTGTGACGTGGTTGGCAGGGCAGAAACCTAAATTAAATAACAGCTGCTGCAAATGTAGCCTGTATGTCTACATTCTGTAGATTGCAGACATAGATTCACAATCCATATTTCCATGAGTGAAGGAGGGCCCGTGTCAGGTCACCTCCGCCTCTCCTTTTCTGAATATAGGAAATGTTTGCTCTTTTAAAATATAGGTCCAGGGAAAGAGATCTTGAACAGCTTCTTGTGTTTGGAATCTCAAAGAAGCTACAGAAACCTTGATGCAGGTTACTTTGGAAGCAGCTAAATCTATAGCTATGTTTGTGCTTGTTTGCTTGCTTTAGCTATCTATATAGGTTCTGGAGTTCAGTGTTCAATAGTAGCCTTTCTTTATATTTCAGACCAAAAATATATTATTTTTTCCTTTAGAATGTTCTTGGGAACTGTAATATTTTTGGCAGAAAACTTCATTTATATCAAATCATTGCCATCTTGTGGTCTGAAAAAGTACTGTATTTTTTAATTATTTTTTTCCTTTTTTAACTAATTTGCAAGGTAGCTCATTACTGTGATCTGGCAGCTTTATACTTACTTCCTTTCTCACTGAATGTCTGCTTCTTAATATTGTAAGCATCTTTTTTATCTTTTTATACAATGAAGTTTGATTGTATATTTCTCTTGTGAGATTAATTTATCATTGAATTATCTAATTACCACCCATGTACAGTATGATTCATAAGCTAGAGGTGGCATTATGAAAATTATTTTTATTTTCACACTTTGACTCTTTATTGACAAGCAACTAAGAGCAGGAACACCCTGTTTTTTAACAAATGTAGGAGATACAAGCTAGATGAGGTGCCCCCTCAAACACGGGTGATAGTAGCAGGAAGTACTAAGCCATTATCCTAAATCAAGAGATGGGACCTGGGCGTAAAAACCCAGAAGAGTTCTGGGATAGGAAGTCTGAGACTTCTAGTTTTTCATCTTATGAGCCTTAGCATTCATTAGAAGGGCAAGGTTTTGAAAGCTAGTAAATCTTGCAATCACACTAAGAAGTAGCACTGTTTCGTTTTAAAAAGTGCCTCCTGGTGTTATGTGCGCACCAACAATGGAGGTCTTAAAAAATAGACTGCACAACCATTTGAACAGGATGATATATGATCTCCTGCCTTGAGCAGGACTAAAAGACTTCTGAAGTCCCTTCCAGACCTATGATTCGATATTCTAGGTTCATGTTTAAACACTGATCAAATGTTTCCAGCCGTCATATAAAGTTAGCAGCAGGATTGGGGCAGCCTATCTTCAGTGACAAAATCTGCCAACACTTACCATATTACAGTAATAGATGTATGAAGGAAATCTAAAGGAAGGAATACAAGAACTAGTAAATAAAAGATAACTCAGTTGTAGTAAAGAAAAAGGAATGAGAAATAAACTCAAATTAATACCACCTCGATTATGTTTGGTATAAAAGGAGCTAGAGAAAAAAAATCTGACACGTTTTCAAGGTGATGTTATTATATTCTATCATAAAAGAGTTTCAAAAGTCCTTGAATTATCTATTATAAGACCTTACCACTTTCAAGAAGTGACACCTGTTCCAAGGTTTCTGAGAAAAAATTTTTACCAATTTTTCAGAAATTTACTCTCGATTTCATTGCCATTTGTCTATTTCACAGTTAAGGTCAAAATTTAATTGTTAATAGTTTTATTCAGTTTTGATGAGATTTGTGGAATAGGCAAATATGAAATGTTTTGAGATCTCACTCATCAAGGGATTTCTTGCCTAGATTCAATCTTCCATTTTTAAACATTGGGTTTAAGTATTTTTTAAAAAATAAATATCCAAATACCACATTTTATCTTATCTCCTTAACTTTTATCTGCAACATTATCTAATGGTAAGCAATAAACCAATAAACATTGACTGATATCTCCAGCCTCTGTTCTTTTGTAGAATTGATTTAATATGAACTTAATAGATGACTTCAAGAGGTTTGCATTTTTCCCACCTGTGTTTCATTTTATAGGAGTAATGAATGACCAGCTCGGAGGTCTGTTGTGGGGATAAATGCAAGGAAAACATTTTTAAATTCACTCTCCACCTGCTGGGTTGTCTAAATTGCAAATATAAATAAATAAAATGCCTAGGGTATTAGTAGCAGCCAGTGAAGGATTTCCTAGTGCTAATTACTAGCATTATGCTGCATAACAGTTAGTGCTGGAAAAGTACTGTTGTTCAAACAGATAGCAAATGAGGCTCCAGGCAGCAGTTGTTTCAGCCAGACCAGGCCTATCTTTGCTGACAGAACTGTCTGCTTGTTAGGGTGATTAGCCAGCCAGCCAGCATGAATTTGCAAAGTTCCACCCAGTTTCTTTCCTTGCTGGCTTCCACCTTCATTTCCACCTCCACAAAGTTCCTAAGTAATGATTCCCTGGCATTCAGCCATTGATTTGCCCTTGTCTGAGTTCTCCTCTACAATGACCCAAATTCCCTATGCTTGGCTGCTATTTATCTGTCCTGCTCTGGACATATTAGGCAAAAGACCAGGAAAATTAGATCTAAATGGGTTAGAAAAAGTATGGTACATCATGCAAGGTAATTAAAATGAAAAACAAAACTGCCATCTATTATATTATCCTCCAAGAAGGCAGAATGGAACAGGCATTTGAAAGGGCAAAAAAGAACTTCATTTCATTTGTTTATTACCTAGCATCCACAGCTAAATATTTTAAATGATATAATTAATTCTTTTCCTCGTGCATTTTTCTGATTCAGACGGGCTATCCAAAGAAAAATATAGAACAAGGAGAAAGGCTCAAGAGGTTTTCCAAAGCAGCAATAACCTCACTTAACATCCCACACTGCAATTATGTATGTAGCTCTCTACATAATGTGGTATCATTTAGCTAACACAGCAATTGAACTATCAATACCAAGTTTTAAGCAAAATGCTGACCCAGTTTATACGTGCCGTTGACCATCAGAGTTGTGTGTTCGCTGTACAACCGAGACAGATGCAGGCTGTTAACTGTTAACTGTTCTTCTCAGCACCAACTGGCCCTTTCCCAGAACAGCAGAGCTTCCAATGTTGCTGTCAGTGCTTGTTTGAGTCTTCTAATTGCAGAGGCTTAGATTTATTGGGTACCATGTCTGGGACTCCAATAGCTGTTTGGCAACCTTTGGTGCTGACCAGCTCCCAAGTGTGCTATTCCTAATGTAGGGCTCTTCATTAGTGATGATAACAGTGAAGACACTTCATGGAGAAGACAGAGATGTAAATAACCTAACTCAGGAGTGTCAAACTCACAGCCCACGGGCCAGATGCATCACGAGCTGGTCCCACCCTGTTTAGCAAAGGGGGAAAAAGTCCTGATACGTCATGTGATGCTGCCGTGACAATACAAGTTTGACATCCCTGACCTAACTGAATAAAAGGGAAAATAAATAGGGAATGGTCAAACAAAACATTTATCTATATCTGAATACTGGGAAAGTATAATTTAAGATAAACTTGATGCTCTGCAAATCCTTCACTTGGAAAACTTCAGTATAGACTTCTGAAATATGAATGCCCAATAGGGAGCAAAGGGGGGAAGTTACAAATTGTTGTGATGTCCTGATGCAAACTGTTGTTGTTTTTTGTTTTGCCTTCTATTAGATGACATTAGAAGTAAAAGTGCTAGAGAAAAGAAATAAGGAAGATGAATATATTTTGAAATTATTTAAAAATCAAACAGCAAAAGTTTAAAAATGGGAGATTTTTGATCAGTGGAATCTCAGAATATTTCAAAATTAACTGCTCCACAAATGTCATCAAATCAAGAAAGTTTCCTAATATTGTACAATAAAACCTTTTAATCTACTGTTTGTGTGTGCCTTCTCAGTATTTAAAAAAAATCTCAAGTGACTCTTGCCTTCTTATTATGTGTCCAAAATATTTAAGGTTTGTTTACTTGTTCCTTTATTTATCACATTTTAAAACCACCCATTTTTCTAGCAGAGTTTTACATTTATTCTTAATGATACCAGTAAGCAATCTAGTTTTTCTTCACTTACTATTCAATGTTTCTGTGACCCAAGGTACTTTCAACACTTTTCTCCTCTACCACAGCTCAGAGACAAATTTTTCTTCATTCAGCCTATCTGATGATCCAGCCTTCACAACCACATATTCCAGTTGAGAAAGCTATGGCTTTGATATGATACGATGTCACTGAACCTTAATGTTTTGTTAACATCTATCATAGATTTTCTCTAAAGTTATAAAAACTCTTTATTTCAGGACATCTCTTTCTCTGCATTTCTCCTTTACTCACTTTGTTGTTTTCAAGCATATTATCTTGAAATAACAATTGTTTCCATAGCCACAGTTTATCTTGGTCTATGGGGAAAAATAGGAGTATTTATGAATACTTCAATTCATTACCACCACCACTTTAATTTTGGACAAATTATGCCCCTGTTGCTAAAAGAAAAGCAAAAGGGTTAAATGCCTATTTAATCAAAAGAGCTGGATGAGTTTCTGTGGTGGCTGTGAGTCTGGGGTTTTACAAGTCATTCAGTAAATTGCAGCCTGTCAGTATTAATAGTAAAGGCATAACTAACATTGAGTAAAACTAAGTATGGCAACATGTTAATGACAGCATGCTATCAGAATTTCTTTCCATTTGAAACTGCCAATGAGTAATTTGTTTCATTCTTGATGTTATCTCTTCCTTGTGGTTTGTGATCCTGTTCATTTGTTCCCTGGAACACTATTCATAATTTAAACACTTCATTTTCGGCCTGAGAAAGGATAATCCCTTTGACTATAACATTTCCAATAACTATTACCACTTCATGGAGTCTGTATGAGGGACAAGCTCCTTTCAGCCTTTACTGACTTTCATTATATCACACACTGATAGATTTGTGAGAGCTGTGAAGCACGGTTAAAGCAGATGTTAGAATCACTTGCAAAAGTCAAGGTTGTAAATGGATCTCAAGTCGGATATTTCACAGTCAGCTAGATTATTGTTGAGGCCAAAGGTCTTATTAAATCCAAGATTGCACTGAACAGGATTGTTTTTCAAATGAGTAGAGTAGAGTTGCCATCAGTCCCTTAGAGAAGATTAGGTGCACAATAGGAAGAAATTTAAGCTTCTTTCCATATAGTAGTCCTGATGAAAATTAATCTCATTGCAAACATAAATGATAAACATACAGGGTACTATTACTATTATTATTGATAAAAACTCATCCTTACTATGGCCCTTTGTGAGCATATATACTCTATGTTCATGGAGTAGTGTTTCCTATGTTTGGCAGCTTTAAGAACTGTGTATTTCATGGGACTTGAAGTCTTCACATCTTAAAGTTGCTAAAGTTGAGAAACACTGTCCTAAAGCCTCACTTCAATCATGGCAGGACTAGATTTTGCCAGGAAAGTATGCATGGAACTACTTCCTCTCTGATGAGCAGATGGAATAATGATCTGGATCAATGTGACTCCGTTTCCATATATGTCTGGTACTAATAGCCTTTCTCCTGCCTGATTGCAGTGTTTCTATTGTTAAAAGCAGTCATCTTAAATGCAGTAATGCATTGAGTATAATGGGTTTTTTGGACTTCACACAATTTGTACAATATGTCCTAGTTATAACATTTCTCAAATGGTGTCTAAAATGGCTAGTATGCCAGTCATCAATCTGATCCTGGACTTTTGAGAGAACATATGTCCTAGATCCATTTTAATAAAAGGAGCTGTATAATGATTTCTTAAAAGAGATCTTCTTTTTTATACTATGAAAAAGAAAAGTGTTCATGATTACAATTACTAAGATGTTCTACTTTAATTTCAGGATTGTTCTATATATTAAATGCCAGAAAATACATAACTTTGTATTTTTACAACCTTGCAAAGATTAAAACATATATTGTTTATATTGAAAATTAATATATTTACCCTATTTTAAGTACTGGGAGTGTCCTAGATTTTTCAGTTGTGTTTTTCTTGAAACAAAATCTCTGCTGATAAAGGTGCCTGGGTATGCATAAGCTAACTGGTGCTGTTATTCTCAGCCATCTCTCCTCAGAATTTGGACACTCGAAAGGACTGACTGATTCTGCTGAACACTCTAGCCAGTCTTAAAGACGAGTTCATAAAATAATTTTAGTTTCTATACCTCTAATGTTATGCAGCTTGCAATAGATTTGTGTCTAAATAATTAAGCTAATGGGTGTTAAACGTTTCATTATTTACTACTAAAGCACTTTGTGTTAACTCCTTGGTATAATTTATATGAGGTTTACTTTTTATTATTTCTTGTTGCAGTTTAATCAATTATTTTTATTCTCTGAACTGTTTTGATATTGATTTGAAACACATATTGGTTCATTTGGCTTCTTTGAATGTTAGATCTTTATCCTGCCTTTCCTCCAAAGCTCAAGCTGACATATATAACTTTTGCTCCTTCAATTTTTCCCCCACAAAACAACCTTATGAGGGACTGAGAGAGGGTGAGGTTCCATAGCTAAGGATAAATGTGAACCTGAGTCTGCCCTTCCTAGCCCAACATCTTAATTGCTAAATAACGCTGGCATAAAAATCATTACTTGTAAAACATTACTTTTTACTTTGCAAAAAGATTTAATTTAATTTAATTACTTTATTTTATGTAACGTAGGACACAAATATGGAATGGAATTTTGCCTGTTTGTTATATTTCTATCCCACTCATGTCGTTGTTTTTTTCCTGGCATTCAAATAAGTCCTTCTCATTTCACCACCACCACTACCACCACCCTATGAGATTGGTTGGGCTCAGAGACAACTGCCCTCTACTTCCATGACCAACCATGGATTATAATCTGGGTCTCCCTGTGAGTGTTCAGAAAAAATGAGTCCACCCAGGGCAAGGAATTCTCATTTAAATCTTCCAGCCTCAGGATTTATACCCAAAAGAAATCAGGCTCAGGCTTATTTTCAGGGAGGGCCTTATTTTCAGGGAAACACGATATCAGCTGTACCCAACACCCCTAGGTTTATCACCTGCAATCACCAAAAATTTTCCCATTTAAAAAAGGTTGACTTCATTTAGATCTACTACATACTCTCTCTTTCTCTTAGTTTCATAAGCACACACAAAAAAAGTGAATTTTCATTCCTTCATTTCATTTATTCCTTTGACCACATTCCTCTCTTGTATTCCAAGTCACTATGTTCCATAAATCATGGCTGTCACCATGGCTAGGCACCCATGATATTGACCTCTATTGCCCTTGGAAAATCATTATGAGGATTTTCTTATAATGATTTGCAGTAACATAGTCATAGGCATGAACAGAGTCACCTTGGGCACATGATACCGAAAGCTAAGTCTGAGTCCAGCTCATCCAAGGATAGACACAGTATTCTACACAAGTTAAGCTCTCTGTTCTAAAATTTATCTTACAAACCAATATACAGTTGTCCACATCCCACTAATTAGGAAGTACATACAGTATACTGCCCCATTAAGTTATATTTATATTTAACTAATATAACTTTTAAAAATAGAAAATATTAAATATTTATATAGCCATTTAAGTTCTATCATCTTCTTTCAAAGATATCTCAATAAAATGAAGACATGAATTAATGAGTTTATTCAAATTATAGCCACATGTCAGAGGAATAAATATTTGGCACTTATAAAGCATAAAGCATTTCTCCATTAACCCCTCTGATAATATAACCATAATCTGAATAGAATATGAATAGAATAACAAATTTGTGAAGGAGAAATGTCTTTAAATAGAATACAGGATTTTAATTAAAATAGGAACAATGAAGAGGTAGTGCTGTGGCTATTGTGGTCTTAAATAAAGTTACTTTCAAAAATGAAAGGAGTGGTGGAACTTGTTAACTGCACACTGTCCAATTTTGATAAATTAATAATTATTTTTTTGCAATACCTGAACGTATCTCAGTAATTTACTTGTTGGGAATGGATATAAGGCATCCTATGCTAGGCCTTGAAACAATTTTAGAAGTTATAACTAGGCAAACAAGTGGATGATACAATAAGATAACCATTGTGGAGGAGTAGGAAATTCTTATTTGCTTCAGGGCAGAAATTAAGATCTTACATAACTGGTACTTAACTAATGAATGATAAGAGGTACATTTTAGTAACATCTGATATGCCAAAGATTCTTCAGTTCTGATGTAGTTGATACTGAGCTAGCAATGGCTTGACTCACTATGTTGCAATCCCCTACATTTCCCTACTAAAAGTATGACCCATGTAGTACTTAGAAAATAATTCAATAAATCAAATGAAAAGCAGTGTTACCTTTTAAGATTCAATGGAATTGTTTTCAGTATTTATTTACTACATTTATTTCACATCTTTCCTTCATGCGTATATGTCTGTCTGCCTCTACCAGCTATTAGATAAATAAAACTGAGAGGTATCAACAAAAAAAAGTATAATTGTACAATGTAATTAAAACTCAAAACACTCTGTTTCTCAGAATTCTTCCATTTTTTAAAATAAATTTTCTTCCACATCTACAACAAGAGCACCATGAGTCCCTTATTAAATTTAATGTGTTTATTTATCCTGCTTACTGAACCCAAACAGTAAGTGCTAAAGTTTACCCACCTGTGTTCTAAATAAGCACAAATGTCAATGGCTTATGAAATGATGGAATTTACTTTTTATAAAACTAATTTCATCTTTCATTAAAATGCTAGAAATATGTTTACAAATATTATTTCAGGTACCTCAAAGCAGCTCCCATCAAAATCAGTAGTAAATAACTTGCATACATCAATTGCTTAATCAGTCTCTTGCAATGTTATATTAAAGGTGTCCTATTTAATGTTTTATTAAAGGTGTTCTACAGAATCACATAGCCATTTTGTCCTCTTTTTTTAAACTAATATTTAATTCTTATGATAGCAGTAAAGCAAATTACCAGAAGCCTTTGAATATGACTCAATACACTCAAATGCAAATGAGATATAAGAAAGATATGGAAATATATGGTTTTTATAAGGAACCGCAAGAATTGGAAAAAATATTGTCAGGGACAGAGGAAGAATTAATAAAGAAAATATATAATTATCTCCTAAATTTTAACATGGAAGAAGAATGGGTAAAAGAAAATATGATAGTATAGGCAAAACAATTCAGGTATACTATAGAATTAGATAATTGGCAAAATCTGTGGGAAAAGAATTATAAATTAACAATATCAACAGCCTATACAGAAAACCTATATAAAATGTTTTATAGATGGCATTTACCACCAGCAAGATTGGCAAAAATGTTTCCAAATTTGTCACCAGAATGCTGGAAATGCAAACAGATACCAGGAACCTACTATCATATGTGGTGGACTGGTCAAAAATAAAAAGATGGTTAGAAGCGATGACAGAGCAGCAAATAGAGTTGAAACCAGAATAATTTCTACTAGGAATATTAATGGGGAAATATAGTAAAAAAAACCACATACTTAATCTTGCATGTAATAACAGCTGCCAGAATCATATATGCACAAAATTGGAAAAATGAAAGTGCACCTACAGGTGAAAAGGTAATAGCAAAAATATTAGAGTGTGCTGAAATGGACAGGTTACTGATGGAACTAAAAGATAAAGAGGAAACAGAATATTACTCCACATGGGAGACATTGTATACATGGTTAAATGATAGATGCAGAGAATAGTAATTTAAGAACAAAAGAAGATAAACAGGTTAGAGTTAGAATACATATTGTAAATAATACTACTATCAGATTGTATGTGAATGTAATGTAAAATGTATAGAGTAACAGTTGTAAAAGAGTGTTAAAGTAATGACTATAAAATAATAGGCATAAATATGATGTATAATACTATGTACTCAAAAGTATGACTATGAGAATAATGGTTACAGCCAGAGTGTATAACACAATGTCTACTTAAAGGGTTTGATACAGCCAGTACACAAACGTTGAAAAAATGGAAATGTGATGTACAACATATAACAAAATGTATAATATATGTAAGACATAAGAATGTGTACTAATGAAAAATGTATAATAAAAAATATTTTTTTAAAAAAGAATATGAATTCAATGACTAGTACAGCATTATAACATCCACTGTAATGGGGACCATATATATTCCGATGAAAAATATATTACAATTCAATTGTATGTAAGAGTGAGTGGGAATATACAGAAAGCATATTAATCACTACCTTTGCAAATGTCATAATCTGAAAACTAGTGCAAAAGAGAGCAGACAGTCCGAAAGTAAATTAAATTGATTTTTGATATATTTTTTTGCAAAGCGAGAGCCAAGACGTTTATTTATAGAGTTAAGTAGCAGAAATGATGCAAGAGATGACAGCGAACAGCTTAAGGGAGTTCAAAATTTTGTTCTGTTGATTTCAAATTTATCAAACTATGATGTTTCAGCTTAATGGTGATTATTCCAAAGACACTAAGCACCAACATTACATTTAAACTTCAATATTTTTACAGTCAAAGGCCAGCAATTTAGCAAGTATTATAATATTCTTTGGGTGGCTTATAACATTGAAAGCAATTAAACCTTAAAAAGTAAATATTTCTAAACACAATAAAAATAGAATTACATTCAAAAGTAATACAAGACCTAACACAATATCACACAATGTAAAAGATAAACTCTAATTGCTTGGTGCAGATGCTGACTGAGAGGGAATCCCTGCTTTGCTGGTGATTCCTTGTTATCAGTTGCTGCACCCTACAGGCCACTGCTCAAGATTTTGCTGTTTTATTGGTTATAGCTGAATGATCATCAAGCAAGTTATAATAAGGTCATCTGGATGGTCAGGAAGGCTTGCTAACAGAGGCATATGCTAAGTCTATTGGATAAATGTACAATGTAGAAGGATTTGCCTCTATGTTTTCTCACCATAAGGTCAAGAGCAAGGGCATTCCAACAGGTGATCCTTCTAAAAGCAGATGTAGGAACACTAAACTGTGAACATTACACTAAGGGGAGATTTTATGATGATTTCTTTATCTCTCTCTCTCTGTCTCTGTCTCTGTCTCTCTCTGTCTCTGTCTCTGTCTCTGTCTCTGTCTCTGTCTCTCTCTCTCTCTCTCTCTCTCTCTCTCTCTCTCT
>JANHFL010004740.1:248359-264355 GCA_032468155.1 Oxyrhabdium leporinum
GGAGGGAGGGAGGAAGGAAGGAAGGAAGAAAGGAAGGAGGAAAGAAAGAGAGAGAGAGAGAAAGAAAAAGAGAAAAAGAGAAAAAGAGAAAAAGAGAAAGAGAAAAAGAAAAAAAGAAAAAAGAGAAAAAGAGAAAAAGAGAAAGAGCTTTGGGTTATCTTAATATAGTTCAAATATAAGGAGACAAAGTTGTGGTAATATTTTAGGGCTTTTAAGGTAAGAATTAGCCCTTTGAATTCTCTTTGGACCTATATGGCTGGCTCAACATTGGAGAGGTACGTTTCTAATTAGTAACCTAACTATTTTGTTTTTTTGTGGGTTTTTTTTTTACTTTTAACCATTTTTTCTCCAATATTTTTCCCCAAAGCCTTCAGAGCCAGTCCCATGGAGAACCCACTCCTGTAGTCTACACAATCTGTAAGAACAATAGCAGTCTAATCAGTAGCAGGCAGATGCATTTGGGCAAATCAGTTACAACACAGATGTTAATTTTCCCCTCCATTAAGCACTTTGTAGACTACCAAAGATTCTCCAGACAAGGGAGCTGAGCCACTCTGAGCTGCTTCCTTGAGGCAAATCCAAATACTGATGGCTTGTATTGAATTGTTTTCTCTTTCCTATACAAGCAAAATAATATCCTAGCACCCTCTCCAACATCACTAAGCCCTTTCCAAGTTCTTCCTGTATCTTCCTCAGCTACTATTTAAAAGCTGGGGTAACAACTAGAAATTGGCATGAAATCTGAATAGTTGCTGAGAGACTTGTGAGTGCGTAGCAGCTGTATATTTTCACACTGTCGCCTCAGAGACATTCTATTCAATCCATTTCTCTAACAGAGGAGATCTAACACTGAGCCATTTTCACATCTGCCATTGAAGACATTTCTTGGCTGTCTTCATTGCGCGAAGGTTTAGAAGGGAAAAGCAAAACAATGACTAATCTAAGGACTAAAAAGCCATGTTTTGAAAAAACTCCTCTACGGGGTTAACGGCTCCTCTTTTCCATTTTGCCTCATACGTAAGCAACCGCCTGAGATGGCTGCTTCCTGCCATCTCTGCCTTGCATGATTCACACAAGCTAGTCATACCCTGAAGCTACGTAGCCTACTGTGCAGGTCCAATAAGGCACTGGTTCCTTCACAGCTGTTCACCTTCTCCAAATGAATGTAACCAAATTGCTAAATGACATTTTTTTTAAAGCAAATTAACAAATTGAGGAAAAATATTGCCAGCTTTGCCTGTAGCTATCTTTTCCTTTGGTTTTTAATCATAATTGTATAGGGCTCCTGACACCTGAAATATCTATGCACCATCATCTAGGTCCATATTAGGGACAACCTAATGGGACAACCTCATTCTCCAAATCCTGCAGGTCATGTGTCCAATATTAGCATGATAAACAGCACATTTTTTGTCTGTTATATTCACAGAGAATTCAGCGCGCGCACGCACACACACACACACACACACACACACACACACTGTCTCTCTTATAGTCTAGTAGACAAGACCCATTTGTGTCTACATTAATCTATCTACTTGAACCAAATCACATTAATTAATTCCATAGAATAAATGCTTGGTTATGGAAGTTTTATTGATGGTTTTTTAAATTGTAAAAGAATTTGAGTTTCTTTACATCTATACTAATAAAACTTTAGTCAATCAGGCAACCTTTGGAGAATAATTTCTGCTACTTTGATTTGACTTCCTTGTTCAGTACCTAGAAAGAAGAAAATGTTCACTGACACCTCTGAGCTCAGCCTTTTCTCACATCTACTTTTTTTTTAAATCCAAGGGATGTTTCTCTGCTTGCACCTCACCACAGCACCAACATGCCCTGGGTCATCTTTTATTATGCTCTGTTCCAGAGATGTTGCTTTCATTTCCTTTATCTTGTCTCTAGTTTTTTTGCTGGCTAAAGGATAGATGAAGATTGCTTCAACCCATCTGTGGAGACAAGCCAAATCTCATAGTTCTTACATGGGTGTCTGATTGGCAAATCCAAATTTCACCTTGAGTGAAGCAACTGTACTTTATTTAAAAGCAAACATGGGACTGAAGTTGGGATCCTATTCAGATGTGCTTTGCAAAGCCATTGCTTAAATATAGCAAACATTTGTCTCAAGTAACCCTATTCTTTCAAGGAGATTGTGTCAAAGCCCAGGAGTCGGTTTCACCTTACAATTGTTTGAGGTGGGATCAACTTAATGACTTCCCAGAAATGCATAGTTCTAGATCTCCTCAGTCAACCTGTAAGGTTCCTGCAGTGTTTCAATTAACATTAAGGATATGCAGGGAAAGTGCTTCAGTTATAGCATGGGCATGTGCACTACACTTTGTCTATCACTGACATCTTAAAAGAAGTGTTTGAGTTCAGGAGGCATTAAAAGGGCAACAACAGGGTAGTAGAAGATACTTGTGCCAACGTATTACCTTTTTAACATCTCCAGGATTCAGTATGTATTTTTGGGGGGTGCACACCTACTATATGAGACTGGGAAAAAGTGCAGCTTTTTCAAGGAGCCAATAATAGGTACAGTAAATAAACCTATAGCAAATCTGAAGCACCTTAGGAACATCTTGGAGTTAAATATGTGTCACATAGCTGCCAGTAACCATAAGTCTTCACTTTGTATAAAAGTTTACTATTCTTATTCCAAGACAAGAAACTTCAAAGTTTCTCTCCGTTGTCTTCAGCTGTAGGTGCCCATTTTAGAGTAATTGTATTACATTTAAGGATTACACCTATAAGAACACAATTCATATATTCAATTTAAAGTAAATCACAAATAATATCCAGGAATATATAGAGGCATTACTAGCAACAAGAGAATCAACAGAGCAAAACATCTAAGGTGATTAAGTGGACGTTACTACTTGGGCAAATAATAATTCTTAAAACACATGCAGTGGTACTGTGATAAATGTCTGACTCACAATTTTATGTTCTGAATTTATTCTAACACATTCTGCCTATAAGGCAAGAGATTTTTCAATAAAATGCCATGTTATATTATCAGAATTATATGAGCAATACTTTATTGGAATACTTCAATGCATATTGTGATGCATTAAAATTATTATCCTCCTTTCTAAACAAATTGTTGGAAGTAGCATTTAGACCAAATCCTACTGAAATCAATGGGATTTAAGTAAGTGATCACAACTATCTCATTAGCTCCTGTGCTACTTCTGATGAGTAACTTGGCCTGAATGCTACCCCGCAATAAATAATACTAAGATTAGAGTCAACGTTTCAAAAAACAAACAAACAGCAGAGTGAAGAATAAAATACAAGCATTTGAAATGAATTAAAGATGCATCTGCACCAGGCAAAAAAAGGGAACAAATTGCATACCATATTAACTTGGAAAGAAACCCTACATTTTAATCCTACATTAACTAACTCCTTGACATCTCCAGAAAATAAACTGAAGCAGGGAAGCTGGAAAAAAATCAGCAAGGTTTTACAGTGAGTTATTTTCCAATTTTCTAAATACAAAAATTCTGCTGCTTTTAGATGTCAGTTATAGCTGAACAATAAACAGAGGTCCAGATTTTTTTAAGCCCAGATCCAGTGATCCTAGCATAAATGCCTATTGGGCCTGGATTGCCAATCTAAGCCACGTGGCCATCTCCTGTCACCCTCAATACATTTTGCGCCCTCACTCATGCTCTTATGTTGTGTTATGTCACTGTTCAGTCATGGAGCTCACTGTGCAACTTTGGGTCAATAACTATCCCTTAGTCCAACATAGCTATTCTGTCTATAGTTGTAGGGATAAAATGGGAGATCTGTAAAGACTTGACCTTTCAGAGAAAGTCAAACATAAACGAAATAATAAATAATATTTAATAAAAATGTGCCCATGAAATTTCAGGGTGGTGGGAAATGAATGTAGACACTGAAAGGGAAATCTTACTGATTGAGAGATACATTGTGATAACCCAGGATGACAGGAAATCAGAATATTAAATGAAAAGATGATTGTGACAAAAATTATAATATTAATAAGACTGACTGACTACAAACACCAGCATGACAAAGTAGCAAAAATGTTGCACTGGAATAACTGCAAGACACACCATTTGCCTGCGAGCAAGAATTGGTGGGACCACAAAATTGACAAGCTGATAGAAAATGAAGAAACTAAAGTGTTTTGGGACCTTAAAATTCAAACAAAAAAGCATCTGTCATGTAACACCCCAGACTTAACAATGGTGATAAGAAAGCCAAAAAAGGCTGGATAGTGGATACCTGGAGACAGCAGAATAAAGACAAAGAACTGGAGAAGATCACAAAATTCAAAGACCTTCATACAGAAACAAAAAAAACTGTGGCAAAAGAAAATAAAGATAGTACCAATAATAATAGGCGCCTTGGGTACAATCTCAAAGCATCTGGAGCATCACTTGAACATTACTGGCATTGACAAAATTATCATCAGTCAATTGCAAAAGGCAGCATTATCTGGAACAGCTTGCATGCTATAACAATGCCTATAACATCTGCCTTGGAAAGGACTCAATAGGATATCAGTCATGCAAAATTCTAGGTAAATAGCAGAGAATCTGGAAGCCAAGACCTATCCTTTAGATCAGGGATCATCAACCTTTCGGACCTCAAGGATCACTAAATTCATAATTTTTAGATCCCATGGACCACTAATACGATTTAAAAAAAAGATAAGTAGTATTTAGTGCAATATAAAAAATGCAAATATTTTTCTGCGGACCACCAAAATTTTCTCGTGGACCACCAGTGGTCCATGGACCACCAGTTGGTGACCACTGCTTTAGATACTTCCTGTTTGGTTTCTGGGGTGAAGCAGCTTCACCATCCACAAGGGAGAAGAGCATTTTAGAAGCTTCTGCTATCCTCCAATCGGAACACATGGCAACTATTTTAAAAAAGCTGCTAATCAGACTTATATTCTATAATTACACTTAGATCTATTCAAGTACATCAATCAGTTTCACTGTATAATAAAGGGCTTAGGTACAAGGAAAAGAAAACTGGCATTTGGATCACCACACTTATCTAAATGAGTGTTCCTAAAATAATTTGGGGACTCTTTCTGGAGAAAAATCATTTGATTTGAATCAGAGGCAGAAATACATTTCTCCGAAAAATTGTAACTATATACCTACATACGTCTGGATCATAACTGGTTCAATATAAGCTTCTTATGCAAATGATATTCAACCTCAAGAAGAAGGTAGATAATGGAATTATTGAAAAGTCAACTACTCATCAGAAGGATGACAGAAAAATCAGGCAAGGTCCTAATATATGGGTAAGAGGCAAATGGACTTGTTACAATCACTGCTTTTAATTTATCAAAGCAAAGCTGTCACAAGTCAGACACTGACAAATGCGTAGCTAATGCATATAAATGAGCCAATTATCACTAATGGTTGGACAGTTCAATGCTGTATAGACTTCGTTTTTATTACATTTTCTTTTTAAGAAATGAAATTTTAAGTGGAAACCAAACCATCTATAAACAATGATTGACAACCTAAACAGTTGTGTTTTATCATAAACATATTCTTCAGAGAACCTAAATGCTAAAATAGTCTGAATAATTCTGAAATATAGCTCTGCCATGATTGATCATCACAGCACTGTCAGCAGGATTCTTAAAAAAAAATAATCCAGATCCCAGAGGAGAGCTTGAGCTTTAGGGTAACATTCTGGGTCTTCCCACAAATCAACCCCATGCATATCAGATTTAGACCACCGAATAGGGTACTTGCAGTTTTTTAAATCTGTAAAAGTATCATATACATATACATATACATATACGCATGCACATACACATACACATACATATATACATGGCACTCAATAAGAGCTTTAAGGACTTTTCAGCTGCACAACTTGATTGTATCATACATGTTTCCTCAGATTGTAAATAAAAAAAATGACCAGTTTCAACAATTAAGAACATGAACATTTATTATATTGTTCAGCAGACATTTTTAAGATTCATGAAGCTTATAGGTTTTGTTCAATTTAGCCATTTGGTTCTAACTTAGATTGAGTATGAACTCAGTCACTATGGTTTTTAATCTATGGTTTATCTTATATGGTTGTATATAAACTGGGCATTATGACCTGTTCAATCAATCAACTAATAATTGGTATGAACCCAGTCTGTTACTAGATGTTTAGAATTGAAGAAGAGCTGAAGAAGCTTCTCGGATGAGAAATGAAACATCTTGAAAGAAAAACCAGAAAGTCCAGTTGCCTCTTGAAAAAGCACCTTTGGGACAACTATGACCTGGATGACTGAGAATCTCCATAGACATTTGCTTGTTTATGTCAATCTAGTACACTTAAATGTATTTATTAAAATTTATCTGTGTTTGAGTTTATCGCTTCCTCACCCAAAAAGGCATAAGTACAGTCTCAGCTGAGGTTCTTCTAGCAAAAATAAATCTGTCATTTAGAAAGTGGAGTCCTTGGTGCTCTTTGAACTTGATTGTTTACCTGCAGATGCTTCATTACCTAACAACATAGCATCATCGTTGCTGGTGAGTGTGAGGTTTACTCCCTCTTTATACACAGTCACTTGCTCTGCCAGTGTTAGGGGGGGTGTGGGTTTCTCCTTGGCATTCTTTGATCAGGGTATTGTTTTCTGATTGATTATTTGTTTGATATTGATCTCTGTTTATCTGAGAGTTGGCTAATGGAGATGTGTTCTGGTCTTTTTGTTTCCTTTTTAGCTTTTTTATTATGTAAATTGATTATCACTGTGCATCTATTGATGACTGATCTGAATGCCAAGTTTCCAGGAATTCTCAATTTGTGATTTCTGGACCCCTGGGGGCTGTGACGTCATCATAGGGGGTCCACGAAGGCTTGAAGAATTGTTATGATTTAAATCTTGAGTTAACACTTGGGGATCTGTGATTATCAACACTACTTCAAGAGGGAATTGTACCATCAATCTTGAAGGACGGAGAGGGCACCCTTTGAACCAACCCTCAGAACCATTCAAAGCATGTAAAACTGTTTTGAATAAACATTATGCTATATTGGAGAAGATCAGAACTGACAGGAAAATAAGATAAGTTGTTGCAAGTTCTAATATGACAAATTGAAAGAAGAGAGATAAAGAGAAGGGATGCTATTATAAGAATAGAAGGGAAGCTTTGAACATATCTTAGCAGAAGCCAAAAAAACAAAATATTTTTCTGAGCAGTCTGTGGCTGATTAGGTGCTACTGGAAATAGAGAAATATTGATGTATCAAGTTTAGAGAGAGATGACAACTCACATTTGATTCTTGTTGTGCCTCTTGAACTAAATAGCATTAGAAGCAAAGGATGAATGAAAATTAAGACAGAGTAGGTTAAACTCTATATTTAAATAAAGATTAAAGACAAAGAATTTGTTGATTAAGAAAATTTTCATTTGCTTCTAAATATATTATGAAATAAGAAAAGTCAGTGCTGTTATTGGGAAAATTACAGAAAGGAGTAGTATAAACATTGAAAGAACCATGTAACTAGTTACTAAATATAGCTTTTATCATTTTACAATTTTTCACAGGGCAAAGATGCCTCCATCCTACATGTTCCATAATAAAGCAACTTAAGTTGCAATAAACATTCTTGGCAAAATATTGGGAGACTATCCCAAAAGGATTATGTGAATTTTGTTTTTGCAAAAGTAAATTTAAATTTTACATTTTCAAAAAATAACGAGCATATGACAGGCACTTTTGAGCTTTAATAATAACCTGATTCCTTGAATCTATCAATATCATTGGAAGGAAGGAATGAGTACTTTTAAAATGTCTTGGGAACATCCAGATATTGCCTCTCTTGCTCTATCTAGGTCAAACTTTTTAAATCACTATAGGCTAACATGGCTCTCCTCCTACAATATCCAGGTCAGAGTAATGCAACTAATTTTATTTTCAAAAGACTATCAAATTTATCATAATAGTGTTGTGAAAGTTACTTCATAGGTCCAACATCCATCTCTGTTCACTTAGTTTATAGGACAAATACCTATTCATTGTCAAAGCCATCATGACTGAGTGATAATAACAAACTCTTCTTTGAATGTATATCTTATTTGCTGCAATTCTTACATAAGATCATTTAAGATTTCACTCAATTTGTTTCATTGGCAGGCTTTGCATTATAGAAAAACACACTTAGGGATATTTGTGTTAGTTGCCCCTTTCATTTCATTGATTCATAACAAGTCTGTAAAAAGTATACCAACCATTTCAAGTCCCTTCAAGTAATTTAAGAGTGGAGAATATATCCATCCTAAGAAATAGCTAGCCTCAATCTATACTTGTTTTTTTTAAAGTCCAGGCTACCATGATGGTCTTGTGCCTGGGAAGATCTGGTTGGCTATGGCTTTATTTATAACACAATCTCCCCTCCTACTGCTGAGAAGGGGAATGATAGAGAAGTGGCCAGTTTGCCAGCATTATTGCCAGTTTGTTCCCATTACTCTCTTGGAGAGGGAAAGATCAATTCTCTTATCCTTCAAGTGTCAGCCTTGGAAGCCATAATTGCTAGGCCTCTGCGGCTGCCACATAATAGCACATGGGAACCGGGGGAGGGGGGGTTATTCTCATACACTTAGAGGGGTTAGTAGACAAAACAAAATTCCTTTCAAGAGAGTCAAGGAGATCCAGACCAGCATCTGGAAGAGGAGTGCCAGGAGGAGAGAGGAAGTTGGATTTGAAAGAGGATTGGGGAATGTGACTTTTGATGATGGCTGGGAGGTGGAGCTTTGATTTTCTTCTGGGTGGGGAAAAACCTAGAACTTCAGATTCAGGTTTCTTCCAGATGTACCAACATGGTTTCTTACTTGGATATATCTGTGTCTGAATGCTGAATGGACAAGCAGAACTTTGATGGAACCCTGACATCAAATCTGTATCAAGTGCTACAATGAATATTCAGAATTCAAAATTGAGAGACTTTTCTGATTATAATGTATCTTTTTAAATGTTTGTTCTCAGAACTAGCTATTTATATCTAGAGAAACTTTAATTTTGTGCCAGTAGCTTTTAGTTTGGGAGCTGTCCGTTGTCCTGCAGATTGTGAATCTTGCTGATTCTTTATATTATTCTCTCTGAAATTTCAGTTCATTATAATCAGATCTCTGAGTCACCTCTCAGACAACTCTGCTATGTCCATATTGCCTGTCTTTGTCTTTCCTAGTAGAATTCTTTCACTCAATAAAAAACAGTCTAAAGGGTATCAAATACCCCAACTCTCATAAGTTATAATCATAGAAACAGTGTACTAATATGATGTAGATAACTGGACATTTTTTCACAGTTATTCATATTAGTTCCATTTATACCACTGCATGAGAAGGGGTGTCCAATTAGTTATCTAATCTAAATAAGTTTCTTGTTTGGAACAGTGTGCCTTCTGCTATTAGACGGCCTCAACTCTTCTAGTCTTACGTGAAACTCCTGAGACCTGGGTGTTCAGCAGGCCTTCAGCAATTGTGGTGGATCTTATTAGTCTTCCTGGTTCATGATTGTGTTATAACTGTTACTCAGTGCTTGGAAGTTAATTATTATTTTGTCATATTGTTATTTTTTTGTTTATGTTCTGTTTAGATGTTAATCTTATTATTACTATTATTACTACTACTACTATTTGTCTGAAGTGGTATATTTGTCTGAAATGGTATAGAGTTTCTTGCCTAAGCAGGGGGTTGGACTAGAAGACCCCAAGGTCCCTTCCAATTCTGTTATTCTATTCTACTCTGGAGGTCTTAGAGTCAGACATTGTCATGGCCAACTTATACCCAGAGGAGTCTGATACTAAGGAGCTTGTTTTGGAAGTTCTGCATTAAGGGGGAGCAAACAATGAAGCACCCAAAGTTGATTCTGCAAACAAACATCCAGAGCACCTGAACATGGAGTTAAAGGATAAGGAATTTGATCCCAAGAAATTGCCTAGTCCTGAACAGAGCAAAGGCACCCTGCCGTTGCACCTTCTCACCTGGCAGGACCTTCCCAATCTTGATCCCATACTAAAGACTCTTCTTAATAACAATTCCACCCAGCTAGAATCCATTGAGAACAATTACCTACTCTGCATCATGCCCACCACCGTACCTCCTGGTACTCTGTCATTCTGAACCTGGGTCAGCTGAGGACCTACACACAATTAAATAGACACAATTAAATGCACTGTGACCTGTTAAAACTCCACCAACTGCTTTAGATTATCACTGCTATGGATTCATTTTCAGGCATGTTGTTGTAATGTGTGAGTAACTGCACACATCTACTGCCTCCTATTGCCTGTACTTGCTTTAAACTTGAAGTAAATCCTTTGAAACCGTGTGTGTGTGTGTGTGTGAGAGAGAGAGAGAGAGAGAGAGAGAGAAAGAGAGAAAGAGAGAGAGAGAGAGAGAGAGAGAGAGAAAGAGAGAGAGAGAGAAACTGCAATAGCATCTAAGCCTAATAAATCTAATAAATAAAACCAAGCAGTGATGTTTATTGTGCTCCCAGCCATGAGGATTAGAGGAAGGCCATTCCTTCCTTAATGTATGAGTATATGTCTTCAACAGAGTGAAAGGAATGATTGGAATAACCTCTCTTCCTTTACTTTCCTGTTATGTAATCTAGACCTACAGGCTAGGCCAGCTATCTCACTCTGCCTTGAGTAAGACTTTGTGCCTTCTGTTAAAATTCCTTCTCCATCATTGCCAAGTTGCCTGCTGAGATCACTCCTTAATCTAGCAAAGTCATGACAGACAAACTATTCCTGGAGTCCATACATTCCTGAATTTTATAGTCATTCAATCATTCCATAACTTTCCCTGTCACAGGAATGCGGAGGAGCTGAACATCTCCTGGAATCATTCTGCATTTTCTGAGAATTCAATAGCTGGATCTTACCACTATGGAAAAATTGTTTAATGGCCTAACTACCCCACTATCCCAGGGTATTTTGTTATAATTTATTACATTTTTGTATTGTTTTTACTGATATATTACTCTAAGGTTTTTATAACAAACAATGTTTGTGTCTCTGCCTCTGAGCTACTGTTGACTCCTGGAAACTATCTAGACCAGAGTCCCCAACCCATAGGCCGCAGCCTATTCATGACCAGACCGCATGAGTGGTGGGGTGATGCACAGTTCAACTTGCACAAGTCAAACTGTGTGCGCATGCATGTGTCTGGCCCACTATTCACATGGCCAAGTTCCCCTCTACTCCCCCACCAAGCCGGCCAGCCCCAAAGTTTGGGGACCACTGATCTAGACTAGTCCTTGCAGTTTTCTTGGTAAGGTTTTTTTCAGAAGTGGTTTGCCCATGCCTGCCTCCTGGGGCTGAGAAACAGTTATTGATTTGGAGCCATTCAGCTGGCTTCATGCCTGAGGCAGGACTAGAAATTATAGTCCTGTTTTCTAGCCCCATGCCATAATCTCTACATTAAACTGGATGTCTAATTTGTTTTATGGTAAATAACAGATCTCTAAAAATAAGCACAAAATTCCAACAATAATTTCCAAAGGTCCAACAGGAATCCCCCTAAAATCTAGTAATGTTAGTTTTATGAGCCATGGTGGCACAGTGGTAGAATGCAGTACTGCAGTCTAACTCATTGCTCACTCCAACAGTTTGATTCTGACTGGCTCAAGGTTGACTTAGCCTTCCATCCTTCTGAGGTCAGTAAAATGAGGACCCAGACTCTGTAAACCACTTAGAGATGGCTGCAAAGCACTGTGAAGTGGTATATAAATCTAAGTGCTATTGCTAAGTGCTATTTATTTTATTGGCAAGGAAAATTTTAAAATATAACAATTCCTCAAAATTTATAAACACTGTATGGATATTACTATTATCACTATTTTCTTTAGATTGGAAACAGAAGAAGACAAGTAAATTTGGGACCCATTGAGATCAGTAGGACTGGTTAAACCTTGATTGATTTCTCAATTGATTTTACTAAGTTTACCTAGAATCTTAGCTATCAACTGACTCTAAGCAGATATAACTTAAGCTCCATTGATTTCACTGGAAAATAAATGCAACTAATATTGTTTGACAGCCATTTTTAGAAATACATTCTACTGATTAGATACTGATTAGTCCACGCAAACATCAATCTTTAAAAACTTGTCTACTGCGGCATTTAGAAAACTGAAAAATGTAATGCAAACTTGTCTTACCAAAAATAACAGACTAATAGTATGACAGAGTTGGAAGGGACTTTAGAGGTCTTCTAGTCCAACCTCTGTTCAAGCAGGAAACCCTGTATTATTTCAAAAGTAGCAGAGTATATTCTAGTAATATTATTATGAATGCTAAGGGACCAATTCAGAAAGTGTAAGCATTTTTAAATGAATTTAAGGTATTCCATATTCAATCTAAATGTCCTTTTATAAAATGTACAGGAGACCAGGCTATCCTATTACCATCTTCTTTTATTCTTATGTTATGAATTAGTGTCACCATAAATGAAGGGAAACCAATGCCATGCAAGTAGGTTTCAACATGGAAAGAGGAGCAGGAGCAGGAGGAGCAGGAGAAGACAGGTTGGCAGAAATATAAAAAGAAAACAAACTAACCTAAATATACTCAGCCAACATGGAGTATTAGCTGGCTGCTTGGAAATTAAGGAAAACAGAGGAAAAAAAGGTTATGAAAATAGAAGAAGGCCTAATTGGAGTGACTTGCATCCAAACAGGAATTTGCCATATTTTGCTTTATCCCACTTCTTTTTGTCTAATACTGACCAAACACTATCATCTGATCATATTTTGTAGTTCAAATTTGTCATCAATTCAGTGTTATTCAGTGACAAAAAAGATATATTGCTGTGAAAAATTGCTGAGACAATGTATTTTGCTTAACTTCTTGTAAGACAAACGAAAACACTAAATTTGTGTGGAGAATTTACATCAATTTTCATTTAAGGGTACCATTGGTGATGCTGAGAACTCTCTGTCTTTATCAGAAAACATACAGGATGACTCATAGCTAGGATACAGACATCTATCAAAATCACATTAGCCAGAACAGTCTGATTCATATAACTTAGTAAACCAATGGGATTTGTTTGGTTTTGGTTTAGTATGAGTGTGAATTCAGCAACTGTGGTAGTAAAAATGTTTTATGGACTTGCTTTGCGCATATGTCTAGACACTATGTTATACCCAACAAATCATAGTTAAAATAAACTAAAACAAACTAACTTAACATAATTTGTTCTGGAAAGCTTGTTTAATGAATTAAAGATGAAGGAATGAAAGCATTTAGAAAACAATGATTTAGAAACCAGTGCATAGTTACAGAATTTCTGTATGATGTAGGATTAATTGAATTAAGGGAACTTGAAAAGAGAATCATCTTAAATAGTACAAAACAGATTATTTCCAAAAATGTAATCATGATTTTAAATGTACTTAGACCTGTTTGAAATTTGCCTCTGCTTTTTCTGAAATATCTCCCTTTTACATAGACTAATGCAAGATTAATGCAAGAGAGCTTTGGCCTTGATAACGCAGTAAAATAATTTTATGGCATATTTTTATAAATGCACATATAATTAGGTTTATAAATTAACATTGTATTGGTCATTTAAAATCTATTTATAACAACGAATTACTGAGAAATGCTCAGTAATGTGAAAAGGCTATGTTTTCCACATAATCCATTCTGATTAATACTTATCTTTATTATGTGCTGTGGTGGTGCAGTGGTTAGAATGCAGTACGGAGGGCTAACTCACTACTCACTCCAGGAATTTGATTGTGAGTGACTCAAGGTTAACTCAGCAATTCCATCCTTCTCAGATCGGTAAAATAAGGATCCAGATTGTTGGGGGCAATATGCTGATTCTGTACACCACTTAGAGAGGGCTGTAAAGCACTGTGAAGCAGTATATAAGTCTAAGTGCTATTGCGAGTGCTATATACTAAACTAAACTACAGATTAATCAATCAGAATAGAAGGGACCTTGGAGGTCTTCTAGTCCAACTCCCTGGTCAATCAGGAGATCTATACCATTTCAGATAGGTGGCTGTCCAGTTTTTTCTTTAAAACCTCCAGTGATGTAGCACCTACAACTTCTAAAGGAAAGCTGTGATAGATTAGTACTTATCTATATGCTAAAATATGACTGAAGTCCATTTTAAAAATTAATTAATGCTACCAAAAGTACAGATCAATGTAAGAATCAGTTACAAAGACATGTTTAACATGATATGGGGAAGATTAATGAAATAATGTTCATGAAATTTTCCATAATCCACAATCACATCTAACATCAAATTTTTATAACTCAAAACCTTCTTCCATTCAAAACCATTCTTCCAGCTTCAGAACAATACAGATTCTAAAGCCACAAAACTGTATGAGTATTATAAAAAGCTTTTTTCTATTGACTTAAGGATGAATGCATCCTATTGACTTAAAGTATGAAATGAAGTTGGTAACATATAGAAGACAGAACACTTAATTAAGAACACTTAATTTCTTTTCTTCTGTCAGCATTGCTTTAAATTTACAGCATATCCATTGATATCAAGGCTATTATCCTGCCATTAATTATTATAATGCTAAATCTAAGGCTCTTTCCCTATTGGGGAAAAATAAAGGATTGCTGTTTGTTCATGTAGTTATTATCACATAGGAATCATTTCTATGAAAACATTAAATTGTAACCTTTACATGAATCATCATTTAATTGTCACAAATACTCATTATAATCCATCAAGTTGGTATTCATTCTTAGCAAGCACATAAATAAAATGTCCCCAGAAGGATACATTTCCAACCTGCTTCTTCAGGTCTTCCAATGCGGAAACCATAACCAGTGTAACTGGGTCCATCCACATTGCTGCTGGTTATCCCCTTCTTTTTCCTTTCCCAGCATTAAAGCCTTCTCCAGAAAGCTTTGAATAATGTGTCCAAAGTAGGATAAGTTGAACTGTTTGTTTGTGCCTCAAGTAGGTTATTCTTTTTTTCCTTTGGCTGCCATATTCTCAGGAGTCTTTCCCAACATCAAAGTTCAAAATGACAATGATTTTTCCATCTTGCTTCCTAGTTTTGCTCCCACAGAATATCACAGGGAATACCATCTTCACAAATATTAAGAATGTAATATTATTAATATTTGTCTAGACATCATTGTAACCAAATAGGGACCCTATAAAATATTAAACAAAAGCTTTAAAAGGTTTGCTTCTGGTCTTTCCCCCCCTGAAACTGTGTTACAGCTGGTACAATAGTTGGCACCTCACTACTTTCAGCTATAAAATTGCAGTCAATGAAGATGTTGATATACAAATACAATATGCTTTTAATGTTATGGTACTGCTTCATTAGCAAGAATGCAGGGTTGTTTTTCATTCATTCTAAGTTCTAAGACAAAATACAGACATTGAATGATACGTACGAACAGGCTTTGCTGCAGCAGACTCCCATCCATGTTTGCATTGCATCTTTCTTTCCTGATGTCTTTAATAATCTTTGATAAATGTCGGCTGGCAATTAAAGGAATCAAAACCAATTAGACCACCAATTAGGAAAACCTGATTATTTTGTACAGTGCCTGCATAAAATGTCCCAGTTTAAATACAACCAAATTGTTCATTTCTCTGCATGACCAGAAACCTGACTTTGAAAGATCCCATCTTAATATCTTACATTCTCAATGTAATTTATATATTATGCAATGTTATATTATGACTTGTATATGGGTTATATTCATCTACATATATGGAAATCTGAATTTAATTGCAAACACATTGACTGAGATATAATCTGGGTTATAATCTAAATAAACTGTTCAGATTAGAAAACTAGATGTTCCTGTTCCTGTTCATAAGCCAATGTGTATATGTTTAGAAGCTAATAGAAGCAGAAGTAGCGTTTGACATATGTAAATGTTGCATGACTGGATTGAGGCTAGGTGGCGCAGTGGTTAGAGTGTTGAACTGCAGGCCACTTCTGCTGATTCAATCTAGCGGTTCAAATCC
>JANHFL010004740.1:264455-279743 GCA_032468155.1 Oxyrhabdium leporinum
GCTTATAAGCTGTAAACCGCCCCGAGTCTTCGGAATGGGGCGGTATATAAATGTAAAAATAAATAAATAAAATAAACTGAATTGTTCTAGTGAGCTCTGCTAAGGTCACCTGCCCACTGCCAGCTTTTTTCTAGCTGCTTCCTTACTTAGACATAATGCATCTGATGATAACTGATGAGGATCCATAAAGTATGGTTAAAATAAAATCAAGGTAGCACAACAAAAGTGCAACTGAAATTGTGCCTATTTTTATGTGCTAAATTGGCAAAATTTTGATTGCTCCATCGTGACTACCGTTCTGACTATTTTGACCATACCCTGCCAACTCTCCTGATATTGTTTGGGCTTCAGTAGAAGATTAGGCTTCTAAGAGTCTTGTTGCTATGACAGCTCTCTGGTGAGGTAGGGAGGAAACAGAGTGCTGTTTCTTCTCCATTGGAGCTGAGAAATACAACACTTAGATAAAGCTGCCTTGGGGAAGGGGCAGGTGGCCTAACGCAAGACACAGCATAAAATTATATATGGAAACATGGCCATAAGTGTACAGATGAATTAAAAGACAGCAATTGCATTCTAAAAGAAAAACGTAGGAAGGGGTGATGATAAGGAATCTTTGCTATTTGGTTTGTAAGTCTTCGCTTTCAATACTGGAAGCCTTTGTTCTGTTTATATGGGGGCATGTATATGTGTTTAGGGAGTAGTGAAAGGAGAGAGAGAGCAGAGACTGAATGTTCTCAATGTAAAATAAGAAAGATGAGAGAAAGGTAGCAGGGTTTTGTGTCCTAAGCCTTCATGGTTCAGAAAAAAACATGGCGAAACCATTGGTTCATTTCAAAAGATCCAAGGCCTAACTGCATTGCCAATGTACAGATATGACAGACTCGTACTAACCACATCACCCAACAAGAATGCAACTTCTAGGCATTTTTCCTGCTTTTCTAGGCTCAACTTGTGCAGTCCTGTTAGTCTTTTTCATTCTTATATCCACCCCCAATGAGCATATTTTGATTGGCCACTACACTGAGGACTTTCCCTGCATTCTCCCTATTTTTCCTGAATAACATTTCATGCAGTTAACATTATCACAGATCTGTCTTATTAGTATATTGCTTATAACATTTACTTTAGAGCAAGAAGTCCCCAGTTTGACACGCAGCAACACCCCAAACTATCTCCTTTTCTGCTAAGAAGTTTTTTTGGTTTTTAGTAAGTCCACACTCTTTTTTAGTAAGCACACTCTTTTTTTTCTAGAGATATATATTACTTAAGTCTTATACAAACATGGATTATATTGGAAACAGTTCCATGAGACCAAAACTGTACAAGTACCACAGTATGAGTAGAGTGACATAGCATAAACTTATCAAATCATAATTATACAGTACTAAGGCTTCCAATGTAAAAATAACACATTTATAGCAATTTATTAAACTGTGCAAGAAAAGGGAAATTAGGTTTTCATGGACATCACCAAAATCAGTGAGTCTGAATTAGTTTATATACATTTTTCTGATGCTAAATTGTCTAAAATATATGCAGACTTCTGGGATAATTACTGTCCTTAAAAAGTAAAAATTGTTAAATAAAAATATTCAGATTACTAAAAAAAATACCTTATTGAATTTTTTTCAGGGGAAGTTGTGCTGTGTGCCACTTGCACATCCTGCTCTTAAATATTTCCTCTGCTTTTAATACACATACATATAGACATACAGACATAGCCGCACAGATACACAAAGGGTGAAAAATAAAGAACAAAAAATACAGAAACAAACAGAAAAAATGCAACAACAGAAACATATATAATTCATAAAGAAAATCACTATGTCAAATTTCAAACATACCATTAAAACCTGATTACACTAAATAATATTGATTTGTCTTTCCATTACCTCAGTAGAAAGGCAGTTCATAAACAGAAAACATAGCATTGATCCAAGATTGTAAAGACTGCTGTCTTTCCAAATCTGAAGATGATTCTTATGCTTTATACTTTATAATTCCTATGCTTTATACTTTTAAAACATAACTTAATTATAACTATTTTATATTTTAGTATTGCTGTGCCACCAATATTAAAAATCAGTCTCCAGGACTCATGCAGAGATGATCTAAGTGACAGTCACTGGCTTCAAAATAGTGGGCAATCTGATCCCCACCCCTTTTTAATTTGTGTTGCCAGCATTGTATGCGCACAAACAGTGACTGCCTGTCTGTGCCACCATTTTGACCCAATGATTTCTGCTGGAGACACCCTTGCATCATGCCACGAAATAGCATGAAAAAGTTAAGCGCTCTGTTTTATATCCACATAAGCATACATTAGGACCTTTTGTACTGAGATCCTAATGTGAAAAACAGCACATTTCAAAGGGACAGTTCCTTTTTTTCACACTGGGAAAACTGAAATTCTAAAGATTACAGCATATAAAATACTGCTTGCACACTTCTGATTTAAACTGCTTGATTTAAATCTGTACTGTTCTTTCTATCATCCAGGAAAGACTTCGCATTTCCAAATAAATAACGTGACCTGAAAAGCCGTTAGGTCATATCATCCAACAGTATAAATACTAAATTACCTCTCATAAAATAAAATGTATTTCTGACACAAGGCAGAATCTTGTTATAGACAAAACTCCATGTCAAGTCTTGACATTTAAGTAGTACCTATGTAGGAATCTGACTACTTTTATCTTTGACTAGAATTCACTTTGTTTGGTTCTCATATGTCCACCGACATTTTTACATATAAGAAATAAATATACATTTATCCGACAGAATGATATAAATCATTTTTACCAAAATAGTTAATCCCATTTGTAATGGAGGAAATCCATCTCTAATGCTTTATATATAAAAAAAAATTATGTCCCCAATTTGCTGCAATATTGTACCATTAATATCAAGTGAATCAAATACACAGCACGGCAATGGAACCGATTAATATTTATTTAAAGGCTTTTGGGCTTTAGCTATTGTGAGCCATCAAAAAAGCCCAGTAAACAAATCCTTTAATACTAAAATGTATCAGATGACAATCTGACAAGTGTTTTTGCTAATAATCAAATGAAAACCAAAACTGGGCTCTTAAAAGCAGTATTTTAAAAAGCGAATTTCAAACTACAACTGCCGATACTGAGGCGACAAATGAGGAGGTACTAAGCATGCTGTTCCTTCAGAGCCTCTTCGGCCTTTCCCCTCTGCTGGAGGAGAGAAATTGCATTTGCCATCTGTCCTGTCCTACATCCCCTAATCTGGCTCTCTGCCCTCAGATATGAGAGGAAATGTTAATTTAGGACTGATATTAAGGTAAAATTCAGCTGGCAATTCACTCTGTATCTGTGCATGAAAGGAAAGAAGACATATAATCTCCTTTGACTCAGACTAGTCAAAGACTGCTGGCAGTGGAAACTGGTTTAGATCTCATAAAAAAGAATTAAGGTTAATATGTACTGCCAAGACTTTATTTTACAGTTCATGTGGTTTTTAAATGTTACTGCTACCTACTTCAAACAGTCACAAGCAACAATATGTATCATGTTTTTAAATGGGAAAGGCATCTATCAGAGCTCTTATCATGCACTTCAGTAAACCTCGGAGGTGTGCATGCCTTGTTCTGCATGCATGCTGTACTTTGGCACAGCTAGTCAAGGGATGGGCGTTGATGCAAGAAGCCACCTTCAGGCAGAATGAGGAGCAGGTAATTATAAAGTGTCGGAAATTTGAGTCTAAGATGCCAGCTAGCCTACTCTCTGAGATGAGCATCATATTGTCCTTGGCCTCAGAAAGGAAAATGGAAGCTGGCGGTATCTGCTACTGGATGGAGGATGCTTAACTAAAAGGACAGTACACTCTTGCTCTGCCTCTCTCAATTAAAATGAATGATGCATGTAGGCTATGGATCAGATTGTTGATTTTGGGCTGAGGAGGTATTTGTGTAGAACAATTAATTCTGAACTGCAATGCTCAGAGAACAAAAATGTAGCTAACAATGGCTACCTTTTCTTGTGTTCCTATGGCATTTAGAAATAATGAATGCAGGAATCGAAAGCTGCCTGCTGTTCCTCATTATAAAAGCATTCTCTTTCTCTCTGTAGGTCTAAGTAGAACTGAAATTTTATCATACCCTTTTATATAAGGTTAAAAATCTCCCACAGATAGACAAGTTCTCTGTCTCTCTATCTCTCTCACACATTTTCTCTCTCTCTCTCCTAGGTACTGTGTGCATAAGCAGCAGTCTACTAAATGTTCTCTTTCTTCCCTGAAAAAATGCAAATAAAATGCTCTCATCTTCACAAATTCAACTATTTTACATGCACTTTTTGTAAAATCTTGTAAACACGAGAGAAAAGGAAGCATTAGCCAAGCAAGTATGCACTGTGACATGTTTCAGATCAATTGTGAAGCCATCTTATCTTTCTTCTTAGCAAATCACCAATTAATTAGCTTGATTATAATTATTTATATCAGGAAGGCATTTCACTTCACTTTATGTACTATTTATCACTTTATAAATAACATTTATAAACTGGACTATCTATGAAAAAAAGCATTCAACATATTTGCATAACCAAGTAAATAAGTAGTCATACTTTAAAAAAGATATTTTTGTAGTAGTTAAGGATTCAAGTCATCTTCATCTATGTAAACTTAATGAATAATTAACTTTTGGAAAGCCAACTTGATGTAGCAGTTGAGGCACCAGAAGACTGTAAGTTCTGGTTATGCCTTAGGTAGGGAAAGCAGTTGAGTAACTTTGAGCCAGTCACTTTCTCTTAGCCCTAGGGAGAAGTCAAGAACCAATCATTTCTGAACGTCTTGCCAAGAAAACCGCAGGGTCTAAGCCAAGCAACACTGATTCAAAGGCAAAAATAAAAACTATGAACAAATTACTCTTTCAGTCCAGCCTATCTCACATTGTTGTTATTGCCAAGAATGATGGAATGTGATTCTGCTGAAAAACTACAAACAAAATATTGTGTCTAATGTGTATAATTATTAGTTTCGTCTTTGCAAGGGATGAATTTATTTTACAAGGTTTATATGCCCTTCCAGTCATGTCTGACCCTCAGTGGCTTACAAACTCAATTCAGAACTAAACACATTATAACAAGGTGAACAAAACAATATAATTTGAGAAACAATGATATCTCATATATCAGATCACTCTCCAGGAGAGATTAAAACAATCCTTTTCATTGAACAAAAGCTGATGGAAAGTGCCAGGTTTTTAATAGCTTTATAACAAACTAAGAGTGTTGGAGCTCATCTTATATTGGGTAATGCTGTTCCAGATGGCAGTGGCTGAGAAAGCCAAACAGATATCTTTCCAGATAATGTTTTCTGAAAGTTGGCACCCAGAGAGATCTGCCTCTTTGAGATCCCAACAGACAGGCAGAGACCACTGGAAGATACATGAGTCATAAAAGGTTTTAAAGATAATATCCAACGCTTTGGATTGTGTACAGAAACAATTGGTAGCCAAGGATTTCTCAAAGCTGAGACAGTATCACTGTTGTAGAACTGTTCAAGATGCAGCAGTTTTAAAGTGTCAGAGCATGTTACACTAATCCATATGGAAGCATGAGTGACCATAAGCAAAATCTCCTAAATCAGAAAAAAATAAAAATAAACAAATTTCTTGGATTTTACAGCTGCCATTTGTTCTTCAAACAGAAGCTATGAATTCAGATTATGAATTAACTCTACACAATAAAATGTGACTCCATCCAGAACCAGGAATGGAAAGTCTCTGGAATCAGAGGGCTTCCATACCTTGCTGGGATGGAATCTAATTCAGTTCATCCCCACCGAGACCATCATAGCTTCCAGGCATTAAGACAGAACCTGCATCTCATGTTCAGCCCAGAGTTGAGCTTCCTGTATATGTCAAGGAAAAGGGCAGAACGTGTCAGTTCCCGAGGCACCTTACAACAGAGGTCTGCAGTAGAGAATGATTTTTTAAGGCCATTACTCTTCTACTATTCACTCTTCTATACTGCTCAATACATTTAGGAATGAAGAGTGCCCCCCACAAACTCCCAACTCATATAAATGATCCAGAAGAATACTGTCAGCCTTTCAAGGTAAGCCAAGTTAGGAAACAGATACTACAGAAAGTACTGGAACTCTATTTTATTGTTATAAGGTACAATAATAGAATGCAGAAAGCTTAACATATTTGCATTCCTTCTTTAAAGCCATTACCATACTCTTCTACAAGTACTATTATTGTTGGCATTAAAAATTGCTTAGATACCAGCCAGTGCCAGGAGAGTTGAGGTTCTGAATAATAGAATTATTGCTTTCTTTAAATTATTGCTTTTCTCCTAAAAATAAATACTTCTAAAGAAACTTAATCGAAATGAATTCAGAATATTAAATATTTAACCTAAAAATACTTACAATTACTCTAAAGTACTCAATTATTTTTGAAAAGCAAATCTATGTATGCATTGGTAACTACAATACTCTTTATTTTGTCTTAATTTTATCCAGCTGGCCTGTGTATAAGGGATTCACAACGTGCCTTATTGTAAAAGTTCTATAATTGATTTAAATAATTATTAAAACTTATCACAATTTTTAGAGAATATGTCTGTGTGAAACCTTCCAGACATAACTAGTAGCAAAGGAATCATGCTGTAAAAATGGAAAAACATGATATCTAATAATTTGCTGTGTAAATAGGTAGCAGATCATGAAGAAAAGGAAAAACCATTATAAAATGGACAAAAAAATCTACCTTGGGAGGCTTAGCATGAAAAATTATATTTCCATCACCTGAATTGTCCCCTTCCATTATATTTATAAAATTGTCATACAGCTAAAAATTGATAAATATTAGTAACACCTAAGATAGGAATAATATCCTACATTCTCTAGAAAAGCATTTAAAAATACCAGGCCATTTTTCCAGGTTATCTAGACTCCACTATAATTTCTCATACTCCCTCAATGCATTCTCAACAATGTTCTCACAATGTAGTAGTGTCCTAAGATGAAAAAATGACACAAATATACTTGAATATGTATTAGCCATTTCTTCTTAGAAAAACTTTGTCACAGCATGCAATTCTATCAAAAGAATTTGGAGGTCTTTAACTGGGAAATATGGGTTATTGATACTTCAGCAAAGTACTGCTAAAATATAGGAGAAACAATCTACTAAAACAGTGGAAGATACGTGCCTCTAGCAGTTAGAGAATCTTCAGTGCATCTGTTTTCCCTACATTAAGGATTAGTCTTGTGAATAAATTCATCCACAAATATGTAACAAAAAAAATGAAAAACTGATAGTCCCTTGCTCTTCCTAGAGATAAATCCATGTTTATATTGCCTCCCCTTTATTTATTTTTACACGACTGTGTCTTGTGCTGATACATCTGTGTGAGGTTCCTAGATTTATTATCTTAATGTCACATAAATATTGTATGATCAAGTCAGCTTGAAGGCAGCTTATTATAGATCTCTAAATGCTCTAAAGCTTATAATATTTTAAAGTAATTCTAGTTCCATGTTGCCAAATTGTGTTTCCTTTTCTGAAGATTTTAAATTTGAATTTAACAAAATAAATGGATAGACTTATTGCCACAAAAAAACCTGAGATTACAGTAATTTGCAATACTTTATTTCTGATACTATTTACTATAAGGTTTGGGTGAAATATAATATAAAATGTCACAAATATCTTAAAATAGACAGAATTTCTCCATTATGCATAATGAAAGAAATTATTTAATATATCATTTCAGTCTGAAAAAATGCACACAAATATCTGGATGTTTCCAGAGTGTTTTTCATTCCATAACATGCAAAAAATCATTTTTCTATTTTAAACAGGCAAACTGTCAGTGCAAGTTTTTTTAAACTTTGCTGATATTACTCAGTGAGTGTGGTGAGTGCCTTTAACCCTTGGTAAATATAGTTATAATTATAATTTTCGTTAGAAGTCTTTAATATTGCTCTCTTGAGCTCTAAAAAACTTGGCTTGCATTAAAATAACTCCTTAATTTGTTTTTGTAGCTAAGTATCTTTATTACAAATAAAGATAACTGAATTATATATGCTGCAATTTCCTCTGATGCTATGGAAATATTTCTTTCCCCTATTAAGTGGATCATAAATTACACTTTACTTTCTTCATAGCAAAAACCAATCATTTTTTTTGGAAAGCTTCGAATAATTTATTTACGTAACTTGGAATAAAACTGGACTTTGTAATATGTACTTCTTTTTAGCATTTACATGGAGTTATAAGATTTTCAAATTACAGGAGATTTTCAAGGCTAAAATATAGTTGAAACAATAAATATGGCAACTAATTCTTATATGGATTCAAGCAATCTCATTCTTTTATAAGATTGATTCTGTATATACAATTTTTCCATTCCTCATGCACACATACATAAAATAAATGCTTCTGGGAATTTCTCAATGTCAAAACATATTCTTAATATCAAATGAGTACAAAAGAGAAAGAATCCATACAGTTCTATGTTGAAATGTAACATAAAAGCCTCGTTATTAAAATATTTCCAGAAATGAATGAAGCAGTGTTTTGGTTATTAAGCACTTCATTAATAAATTTTGGCTATACTGTTTAATCCTTCCAGTCAACAAAATCCAACTGGGTTTCCAGTACTCCCACTCAGCAGAAAATCTTCAGTATACTTGCTCTGATAACAGATATGTCCTCTAATATATGAGGAAGACTGGTACAGTCATGGTTGGAGAGTTTATGAGATTCTTGAAAAGAGAGAAGTGAGATGATTAAACAGCAAAATGCAATATATGGAGATGTGCATGGAAGTGATGAAAACAAATAGTTTGTAAAATTCAGAAAGGCATGGAAGGATGTAGTAAATCACATTTATATAAACTTTATTTTCTTACCTGATAAGAAAATGTTTACTCAGCAGGGTAAACATCATAGAAAGGGCAGAAAAAGAGAAAAAATAGTAAAGATAATTACTTGTCTGCACTTTTCCTAACTTTCCTTATCTGAGATGGGCATGAAAGTTTGTATGTATGAACAAATTACTGTTCTTGAAACAACATGAGGATAAATGAACATAGCTGTTTGGTTCTCCATGCTTCAAAAAAATAGCCTAGATTTTTTTTTTCAACAGTTTGACTATATGAGGCTCCTCCCACACACAGAGTGCCAGTCTGGAATTAGTGCAGTCTCCTATGATGCCATTGGTCTCAGCAAGTACCTTCGTAGCTGCGTTGATTCACTTCCCCCCCTAGCTGCTGTTCCAGCAGAAACTTTGAAAAAATAGTATTGTTGTTTTCCCAATGCCGGGAACACCTATCTTCACTTACTCTTCTCTCTAGAAATCAAACTGAACCTTTTCACTATTTCCCCAGGAATCTCTACAGGAAAAAAAGTGACTCTTCTACACCCCTACTACAATGGGATTTTTTTCTTTCTCTAAATATGAATCAGTGTCAGACCCAGCCCCAAAATAGCATAGGACAATCAAAACAAAGTTCAGTTCTTTGATTGCTTACATCCAATAGTCAGAATCTTGCTAAACTACGCCTTTACTACTCTCACCCTAATAGATATACCCTGGGAGATTCTAGGGAGTGGCTATCCTAACTCTCTCCCTCTTTTCCTATTCAGTTCTGGGCCGTGTTGCCTTTGTCTCATGCTCTGGTCCCCTTCTTGGAACATGATTCTTCCTTTCTGGGAAACTATTGTTTCACTGAACTCCTTTGCAAACAGATGTCTCACTGCTAAATTGTTGTGACCTCTCAACAGTGACAGCACTTATACTAAGAATTACTTAAAATCAAAAGGACAATTTAGTTGTGACTAATGTGCTTTGAATCTGTGCCCGTGGTTTTAAGTTGTAAAATTCTATCAAAAGTAATAAACACAAATACTTTAACTCCAAACAACATTACTACATTTACTGAGCAATCTCAAATCTCCAAGTGTCTTAACAAAAAAAAGCAACACTGTCCAGTTAAAGAAAAATGAAAGGGCAGATTATGTTCAGTGTCATAGAATAGAGAACAGAATGTTGATTCTGGAATCTTGAGCAAATATTTGATGATTGATTTTGATTATATCCCATCAAGTTGGTATAATGAGTCTTAGCAACTGCACAAACAGAATTTTGTTATTTTTACTAAATTTCATTTATCATTTGGATGTCCATTCATCTTGTTTATAAGATTTCCTTATAGATTATTTAGGTTTTCATCTTCCTGAATAACTTGGGCATGATAAAGAATAAATTTGGAGACAGAAATTCAAACTAATAGATTCTTAAATAATTTGTTGTATTGTTGGGATACAGTCCTGAGATGCTGAAATAAATAGATCAAGTTTATTTATACCCCAAGAGCTTCTGCAGATGAAGGCAAAGAATAACAGAGGAATTAATTAAAAATAACTCTCAATGAAATAAAGAAAAGTGGGAGGAAATAGGATGCATAATCTGACAAGAAATTAAACCTACATTTTTTTTATATTAGACTGGTAAAACATCAATCACATCAAGCAAGAAATGAAAAGATATCATATACTGCATTTTAAGAATAAAATAGCAAAATTGTAGATAGAGTTGTATTTATTTTACATCCTTTTTAAATGTATACTTAAATTATTAACAGGAATACCTAAAATGTGCAAAGTAACCCACAGAGTACCTTGTTTGTTCTCCCTTTTCATTTATTTTGGTTTAAATTTTACAAAATGAATGACAGGGCAGAGATCCTTTAATTCCATTTCTTTTAAGGTCAAATGTAGCAATCTTTGCACAAAACAATCACCAGCAGTCTCTTTATCTTCTCTCATTGCTCCTTCTGTCAACATTTCATGAAGTGTTAACACTTCTATTGTCTCTGTTAACACATAGCCTTCTCCAGATTTGATATATTAATCCTTGTTTCCACTAGAAAAGTCTGGCAGACAGGACACAGATTTTTTTTGTTATTGTTATCATTATCATCATTATGAACACCTACTAGAGCAGGGGTGTCAAACTTAATTTCATTGAGGGCTGCATCAAGGTTGTGTTTGACCTCGGGGGGCCAAGGGGGCACGTGATCAGGGTGGGCATGGCCAGCTTGACGTCACTCGTGTCAGGAGCGCCTGTGGTGGCCCGAACGCTCTGCCAGCAAACAGGCTCCCGAGCTCCATTTTCGGCTGCAACAACCTCGTATAACCCTCAGCCAGTGAAAAAGGAGCTCGGAGGGCTTCCATTTTTGCTGGCAGAGGCACCCCGGGCCGGTCCTTTGCTATTTCCAGGGCAACACTGCAGACCAGATCTAAGCACCCGAATCCGGCCCCTAGGCCTTGAGTTTGACACCCCTCTGTGTGTGTGTGTGTGTGTGTGTGTGTGTGTATGCTTACTTTGAGAATTGGTCATTACTGACCAAAAGAGGACCAGGGAAACAGCTATATTGATCAGGATCTCATTAATCTGCCACAGAGAGAAAGAAGAGGAAGAGAGTCCCCAAATGGTCAGGAAGTCCATTAATTGGGAAAATAGCAAGTTTGAACAGAAACATTGAAGTTCTGTTAACAATCTTCCCTAGCAATATCATCAATAGGTGAACTGTATTTGACACAAACAAACAAACAGTGCTTGACAGACTGGAGTTCATGTTTTTTTCTGTGTTAGGATAAAAAAATATCCTTTCCTTCCCAGCAGGAAGAAACCCTTCAAGATAAAATTACATAGCTGTTGCTGACATTTGTTCTTTCTCGTGAAGACTTCTACAGTATCTTGCTAGGATAACGTTTCTCAAGTTTGGCAACTTTAAGACGTGTGGGCTTCAACTCCCACAATTTCCGAACCAACTCCCAGAATTCTGGAAGTTGAAGCCCACACATCTTAAAGTTGCCAAGCTTGAAAAACACTCTTGTAGGATTTCAAGTCTCAGGAAGGATGGACAAAAGACTGTATGCGGTGATGTGGAAGGTAACAGAGAAACTAACTCTGTTTGTATGTGCACATGTTAGCGGAAAATATTCTGGCTCATTCTTCATATTAACTTCTCTTTGGACAATATTCTTTACTAAGAATCTTTTCCTTTGTAATTTCTCCTCCTTTCAAGACTGCGCAGGAGAGATATCTGGCAGCAAGATAGTAAAAATAAGCCCAGTGTTCTTACTTTCCTTACCTCCCACAGATAAAGGTAAAAGTGTCCCTGCTTTTAAAGTTCGAGAGGCACTAAGCACACTGCACGCACGCACACACACATACACACACACACAGTACCAAGCTGTATGTGACATGTTTAAATGATTATTTTTATTTGGGACAAGTAGAGATAGTTGTATGTCCTGTTCTGGATCAAGACTTACCATGGTTTCCTGTAAATAGTAAATAGTTTTCTTATCTCCCTTTTCTTCTCAAAGCAATATGAAATTTGTTTCTTCCCCACAGCATCCATTCAATTAAACAATTCCCTATCATTTAGGGGTCATGCTCCGTCACTGTATAAGCAGAATTTGGCAGAAGAAGATGCTCCAAAGTACAGCACGTTTACATTTATGAGAATTGCCCATTTATTCCTGTTCTGTGCTTTCTGTTTTTTAGACAGATTCAAATTCATAAAAGTACCTTTTTCCTATATTCCATTACTGCTAAATTGCTCAGGGTCTTTAATGAAAAAGTCTTTTGAAAGTCAAAATAAACAACTACAACTATGGATCTGTACCCATGGTCTGATATTTTCAAAGACTTCTAAATTACTAATTTGACTTTTCATTGTCTTTTTAAATTATGTGTGAAAAATCTAGCTTTAATCATCCTGTCCACCAATAACTTAAGATAGACGTTGAACAAAATTAGTCTAGAAACTTTCTCAACACCACCTGAATCCATCCGTTACTTTCTAGTTCTCCAATACACTGACCAGGAAGACAGCTATTTTGATTTTATAAATTATTATTGTGGTGTTTATTAATACATGTTATTTTCAAATTATTAAATGTTAACAAAATAACAGAATAACAGAGTTGGAAAGGACCTTGGAGATCTTCTAATACACCCTCCTGCAGAAGCAGGAGACCCTATACCATTCCAGACAAGTGGCTGCCCAATCTCTTTTTAAAAGCATTCAGTTAGGGAGCACCCACAACTTCTGAAGGCAAGCCATTCCACTGATTAATTGTTCTCATTGTCATAGCTGTTGCTGACATATTTTAATCAACATTATGGCTGGAACTAAAGCTGGAAATTGCTCCTTAGTTCTAGTTCTAGATTGGATCTCTTCTTAATAAGTTTCAGTCCATTGTTCCTTGTCTTGCTTTCTGGTATTTGGAAAGTAGGTTGACCCTGTTTTTGTGGAAGCCCCTCAAATATTAGAACACTGTTATCTTGTCATCCCTGGTCCTCTTCTAGTTTCACTAGACTAAGGTTTTCAACCTAGATTACATTTATTTTTCACAAATTATCTGTTCGGTATATACTGAATATGCAATGGCAGCCTGTTGTACTGCAAGGTTTCCAGCTCAGAAAGTCCAAATCCCATTTTCTGTTGCCTCAAGGGAGTAGATTGTATTAACTAGTCTGAATTCTAGAATTTTAGTGAAGAAATTGGCCCCTCGTTTCTAATTGTGTTTATGAGAGAAAAATAATTAAATAGTTATAACTTTATTGTTCATCAGAATAAGCTGGTGTTTGTAACATTATAACTTAAGGAAGCATGCTAATTTGTTATAGAAAAGGGGCCATCAAATCACGTGTCTTTTAAATTACTAAACCATTTTTGTTTTGTAACAGTACATAATGGAATTTCCCATCAAAAGTATGGTGAAGAGTATCTGTGGCAAATTGGAGTACTTGATTTTTAGAACTGGAAAAGGATAGTGGTAAAAAGATGCAAAGAATACATTCAACTTCTCTGCATTTTTAAAATAATTTCAGTCCATTTGTTGCAAAGTTTTTGCGACAATCTGTTAGGAATTTCCCATTTTCAAGGATAAGGGGGATGGAGCCTCAGAGACATTTTTTCTCTGATGCAGCACCAACAATTTTGGAATACTCTCTCTCCTATAAAAATTTGAGTAGTCTCCCACCTTATTAGATTTTAAAAACTTTTTTTAAAACAAAACAGTTCAAGACAGCTTTTGGCATTTGAATGTGATCATCTAGTTATTTATTTCTTAGAGTTTTTTCTGTACTTTTTCTATTTTTTTAAATTTTGTGCTTTTAATTTTAGACCATTTTATTTGATTGACACTGGATATTATGATATTACTTGCAAAAGTCAACCATTTGAAGTAGGCCAAGGTTGAATATAAATAAATAAGTAAATAGTTGAAGACCGACACTGCAGAGGCAAATAGAATTTGTGAAAGAATCTGGGAAGGGTGAATTTAATGCAAAAATGTTTTAAATCTTCAAACTAAAGATACTGTGGTTAAATTATATCTGCCAGCTGACTTATAATTACTTGGGGAGTAATAAATGTCTGTCTTCATTCTACATAGTTCTTCATAACTATAGTTATTTTTATTTAACACTGCAGTTAAATGTCAGCAGCAGTGTCATTCCCACGACTACCTTAGTTTGCTGTGCTTGAACATATGCAGCTGCTTCTCCGCTGTGATGCTTTGTCAATTCCCTCTCCCCGTACACTTCAGGAATGATAACATCTTTCACATTTAACTGATCTCTGAATTCGCTTCACATTCCAGGCGGTCAAATTAAAGTCACTCATTTATACAAATCATATAGAAAGCACAGAGAGTTGAGTGAATTTTAATAAAAATGAAAGGTTGTGTGGGCAGGAGGAGGTAAAATGCTTTCCCTTTTTTCCTTCTGAACATAGAAATCAGTACACCATGTACCTTTGCATTCCCTCCCAGAAATTAAAAGTATTTTCCACTTAAGGAAACAAGGGAGACAGAATAAAATCTATTTCCCTATTATATCAAGGGAAAATTTGCCATTTGATTAAATGGAGCTTGTTTATCTGCATGGGTGCCTTTAAGTCAATCTTGACAACTGGCAACCGCCTGTACAAGTTCATGCAATATTCTTGGCAACATTTCAGCACTGGTTTGCCATTGCCTTCTTCCTAGGACTTTGATGCAAAGTCGCCCCATTGACCTTATACCAGAGGCTGGAGTAGAACTCACGGCTTGGCACCTTTCTAACTTGGCACCTTAATTAGTATACCAATTGGTTTTCAGATTCAGCTTTATTCATAGAAGTGCCCTGGTGGCGCAGTGTTTATTATTTTATTTATTTATTTATTTTTACATTTATATACCGCCCCATTCCGAAGACTCGGGGCGGTTTACAGCTTATA
>JANHFL010004740.1:279843-294553 GCA_032468155.1 Oxyrhabdium leporinum
ATGGTCGATGGTATCAAAAGCCGCTGAGAGATCTAATAGGACTAGGACAGAGGAGCATCCCCTGTCCCGGGCCCTCCTTAGAATGCAGTACTGCAGGCAAACTCTGCCCACCACTTGGAGCTCAATCCTGTCCGGCTCAAGATTAATTCAGCCTTCCATCCTTCCAAGGTCAGTAAAATGAGGACCCAGATTGTTTAGAGCAATATGCTGACATTGTAAGCTGCCCAGATAGTGCTGTAAAGCACTAGCAGTATATAGGTGTAAGTGCTACTGCTATTGGTATTGCTATGTTTTCAAAATTAATACTTTACCTGAAAATCAACTGATCATTCAGATTCAAACTAAAATAAACAAAATCTCTTGAAGTAAAAAAAGTGATACAAGACTTGTGCAAACAAACAAAACCTGAAAATAAAGGGAACAAAGAAAATAAATGGTATTTATTTTTAAAAAAATCTTTCCAGCCCCTCCCCCCAAAAAGCTCAAATGCATTAAAGGTACTGTTTATCCACAAACTCATAACCTTCTGTATAACACTCAATCCAAGATCACATTCCCAAACTTTAAGACTAAATTAAATAATTCTTAAATACATAGCTAACTGCTACATTTTTCTGGATTTTTTGGAAAATTAAGAATGGCGGATCTAATCCAGAGCAATAGAGAATCCTATATTTCCACTTCAGACTGTTGGGCAAATCCAGACTGGGGGTCTTTAAATTGCTCCCAATCTGTGGTTTGGTTTTCTATTTAGTAAATCAAATAAAAGCTCCAATTACATAAGAGTCAGAATGCTTCGGAGGACACATTATGATTTACAAATAAGAAGTGACTAAATGTAAGAAGTCCCAACATGAAGATTAACAATTCAAAAAGAAATATGATAAACAAGAAAGGAAACCAGAGAATATTTGTTAATTTATTTCATTTTACATAAACTTAGTGTCATTCAAATGTATGGCACCACTTCAGTTTCCAGAATTCTCAATGTTGGCCATACTAGCTGAGAATTTCTGGAACTTAATGTTCACACATATGAATCCTATCTGGAGTGGAGAAATTTCTGCCTTTGTAATAAATCAGAGACAAGTAATCTTTCTGAGTTGCAAACTACGTCGGAGCTTGGAAACCAGATGATGGACCAGTTCCAAAGTGGCTGCCATAGTGCACATGGACAGTGACTAAAGTCTTGGTCATAAATCTGCTCTCCATCATCCAAATTGCATTATTACAGTTTTTCTTTCAACCGTTAAAATAACAATTTAATCTACTGAATCAGTAGATTCTGATAGAAGCTAAGGTAAGGTACATTGCCTATCACAGAAGTCTAGCCTTTTCACATATTCTTCCAAGTATATTATTTGTTTACCAGCCTCTCATTTCTTTGTTTAGTTGCTCAGGCTCTGTGGTTTCTTATGATCTATATTTTAATTTTGTGGGTTGGGCTCCCTTTGAATATTCTTTTTTTCCCCACAAAGTCCAAAGTATGTTTCTCTTACATTTTTCACTGTTGACTTGTCAATTGCCAAAGCTGTCCTCATCCTCTTTCTGAAATCTCCAATTAGTTAAATTTCCTTTGCTAGTATTCTGCAGCTGACTTCAGTTATATTGTTGATTATGGTTCTCTAATTTTAATGGGCTTGGTTCCACTCACATGCATAATACAATACTTATTCCTGGCTCCTAATCCTCAGAATTTTAAGTACAACTTCTGTGGTTTTACTCATACCTTATTGCCTACCCAGGGTCCCTGATTCTTGGTTCCTGTGTTAAGTTGAAATACTTATTAATTAAAATTAAACTTAATTTTCAGCAAAATTCATTCTAATTTTCTGATATAAGGAATAGATATTCATATTTAGTCGTCATATTAAAATATTTTTAATGGAATGATCTTATTAAGCAGGCAGGTACAGACTTGTTAGATCAATAAATACCACAATTTATTTTTGTGGATGTTTAAGGATATATTTGCTATTATATGCCAAAAGAAATAGCATCTACTTTTAAGCTTTAAAGCTTGTTTGTTCCAGACTAGTTTCCTTCAGCAAACAATTTTAAAATGTAACAAAATATTGAATTACTTATTTAATTTATAAATAATATTTTAGATACAAAAGGGATATTTCAGCCAAGTTAGTACAAAAAACTTAAAATATTGGGTAAATGTACATTTGGTCTTCATCTATGCTTCCTATTTATTCAAATTTGGGGGGGAACCCAGCTTTCCTGATTTTCAGTTCCAAAATAGTTTCTCAGTTTTGTGTGAAAAAGTGTAAACAATATTTTTATAGCAGCAGAAGAAACTACTATTGTTCAAAATTCAAAGACTATTTCAATAATGTCTGGATCTAAATATTTACATGACTTTCACTAATTGGTATGATTTTCTTAAAATGTCAACAGCAAATGTATATTTCTTGATTGGGTGATTTGATGCCTTGACATTGATTTTTTATATATATATGAAAAGATGATTGTTAGATAAAAATATATATTGCCTCTTCTTTAGTTGTTAAGAATTGAGCCTGTACTGAATATTGAAAATATTGGTAGGAAAATGAACTGAATCACATTTCATTCCATTCCAGTACTAAATGTACCAAAAGTACTTTAACTCTGTCATTACATTTCATCTTACTTCAAGTTTGTATTCATATTCCCAAAAATAAAATAGTTGCAAAGAGAAATAGGGTACTTATCACATGCTGAATGTTTCTACCTCCATACTGAGAATTTTGATCCTGGCTTTTCCATTTTTTTCTCATCTTGTTCTTTCTTTTCACACGTCATTTTATTTATTTTTTATTTATTAAAATTTTTGTCCACCTATCTTGCCACAAGGAGACTACAAACATCTATAATGAGAAACCAGGCAGATTTGCTTCAGGGTAACATTAAAAGCCATAATCATGTTCATTTTTCACGTTTTGCTTTAGAATAGTCAGACATATTTCATCTCATAATTTCAGTATTTATTAATGTGAAGTTTAAATAACAAACAACAATATCATGGCTTACACAACCCATCATACAGTTTGATTACCATATTGAGGGTCATATTTTTCATTCTCATGCTGTTAGCCTTGGCAGCCATATTTTGTTGAAGGGCTCTGAGGCTGCCAAATTAGTGCCTGGGAATATGGGACGGGGGATATTCAGAGAGAGCTGGTGGAATTAGACACAGCAGCATTCTTTCACAGAGAGTCAAGGACATGTTGACCTGCACCTGGAAGAGGAGTGGTTGAAGGAAGGGCTTCAGTTGGGATGGAGTTTGATTGGGTCATGTGACCGGTAATAAAGGCAGGAGGGTGGATCTTTGAATTTCTCTTGGGGACGGAAAAACTGAAAGCTTCAGATTCAGGGTTTCCCAGATGTGCCAATATGATTCTTCAATAAATTTTTACTTGGATGAACTTTGTTTCCAAGTGCTGAGTGTACAATGGGGGGTTTCATTGGAACACTGACACATTCTTTATGTAGAACTGGGGCATGTAACTTGTGTCTATTATACAATCACTTGAATATTTAGATTTTTCTTACAGATTATCATTTTCATGGTAGGCTTTTGAAATTTAAATTTCAGTTGCACAGTTATTATGTTTTATAGTGTAAATGGAAGAAATGGCAATATTTAAAATATACATTTCCATCCATGATTTCTGAATACAAAAACTGACATCTTTTTACAGGAAGAATGAACCTATAATTTCCAACATATCCAGTCAAAGAGTGTCCAGCAATAAGCTTTTGGGAATTGTTCTTTCTTTCCTTTCCAACTGCAGAGATAACAAATAAGCTTTTGAGGATAAATTGCAATCCTACAGAATCTCATCTAGTCTTTACTCAGCATTTCTTAACTTTGAAGAGTCAACCTGGGATAAAGTATAGTATATCTGCTCAATGTAGATATTTTATGTTACATATGTTAGATAGGGGGCATACACATTTGCAAAATAAATAAATAATAAAATAAAATAAAATAAAATAAATAAAAAAATAAAAAATAAAAAAATAAAATATTAAATTAAATTTGTAATGCTGAGGAATCCACAATCTACCAGCTTTGCCATTTATATCATTTATATCATTCTTTTTTTAAAAAATTAATGTATCTGTTTTTTATTATATAATACCACTAAATGATACATTTTGTACAGTAATAAAAGACATTTAATTGAATGCTGTATCTTCAGTGTTGATATCCTAATAAATGATGTATGCTATTCCTTTAAACCCATATGCTAATTGACTACAAATTATTGTATTTTTTTAAACAGCAGGGAAACTAATTTATTATTATTTATTAAATTTGTTTGCTATTCATCTTGCCACAAGGTGACTCTTACATAAAATTTAATAGTGTTTCACTTGTATCGAAAAACTATAGTCTACCAGAAAACCACACAGAATTCCAACTGAATTTTTAATATTAATCTTAAATTGTGATACTTTTTGAAAAAGTGCACAGGCATTCTTAGTTCCACAAGAAAGATCATTTCTCCCTCAATGTTAAAAACTAATCACACCAATCAATTGTGTGCAAATTCTACATCTGTCAAACAGTCTAATGATTAAATTTGCTCTGCAAATATTTAAACTATGGCATTAACTCAGCATCCTAAATAAATAGGATGATCTAGTGATTTGCATCTAGTGATTTTTGAATCAGCATTTCTAGTTTTGGGGGAGGGTTCACAGGCAAATTTCACAACCTACAAATATAATCCTCGTATAGTTTAAGCCTTTCAATATTTATTCAAAAGTATATCCCAATGAATTGCACACAGAATTATATTCAAAAGATTTGTTAAATTATAATTGAGCACTATTTTCCAGTGTGGTGCAAATTAAATGAAATAGAAATAAATAAAATGAGATAGAATTCTAGACATGCATATTTCTAAAATAATAAGAATAACAATAGTATTAAAATTGATTTTCTATTTCTTTTTTTCACTGACATAAGAAATAGGAATAATTAGGGTTGAATGAATGAATGAATATGAATGAAGTGAGCATTACCTGCAAGAGCTTTCCTCCTCTGGAATGCCTTCATATCAGAGAAAAGATATTGTGTGATGAAATATTGTGAGATATTTTTATGTTTAGAATATTGTTGATTGCCTTTTTATTTTTGATATATTTGATACTTTACTATTATTTAATTATGTACTATATGTTGCTGCTTGTGAGCCATTAGAATCAAAAGGGAAGGGAAAGGAGAAAGTACAAAAGAATATTCATCAATGACAGCAAGTTGACAATACTGAAACATTTCAGTGTTAATTACTTAGGATAAGATTATCACATTAATCAAAAAGTAAACATAACAGGATAAAAACTGGTGAAGGTTTAATTAGTGAAATTATCTATTTACTTAATAGTAATATTGTCATTAATAAACAAGTCTCTTTATTGGCTTTCTAATTTATTAGAACGGTTAAAATCTTTGGTTGGTTATTTTTGAATACTTATAGTTAATAGGATTTTTCTGGTTCATTTATTTAGTTTGTGATTGATAATTGAGGGAGAAGGTAATGATGGGTTGTGTTTGTCTTATTTGATTGATTCTATGATTGTATTTGAAATTCAACTAATTTAAAAAAAGAAATTTCATATAATCATGTGCACATTATTTCAGAATCAAGTCCCACTGTGTTCAGTAGAGCTAAGACAGAAATATGTATATATGTAAACAGACTGCGTAATAGACTTTCTCTCTTCAGCTTATAAGCACATCATCCTCAACAAAAATTGATCCAAAGGATCCCTCAAATTTCCAAGTTCTGAGTTACAGAAGATGAGGAGTTAATCCCTGCTTGCATCAGTGATAGAACGCTATTTATTCTGGAGTAAATCCTACTAAATCTGAAGAAAATTATTTCTGAAAGATATGTATCAACATTCTGTAATTTTTTCATATATATGCTTCAATACATATATAGTATATCACAGAAGTGAGTACACCCCATCCCATTTTGTAAATATTTAAGTATATCTTTTCATGTGACAACACTGAAGAAATGACACTTGGCTACAATGTAAAGTAGTGAGTATACAGCATGTATAACAGTGTAAATATGCTGTCCCCTCAAAATAACGCAAGACACAGACATTAATATCTAAACTGCCAGCAACAGTAGTGAGTACACCCTAAGTGATAATGTCCAAATGGGGCCCACGTAGCCGTTTTCCCTCCCTGGTGTCATGTGACTCATTAGTGGTACAAGGTCTCAGGCATGAAGGGGGAGCAGGTGTGTTAAATTTTGTGTTATTGCTCTCACTCTCTCATACTGGTTACTGGAAGTTCAACATGGCACCTCATGGCAATGAACTCTCTGAAGATCTGAAAAAATGAATTGTATATTCAGCAGAGACTTGCCGAACAGGATAAACATAGTTGTGTTTTGTTTTCTGACAAAAATAAAATGAAAGAAATGGGTGTTGAATGGCATTTTTGCTTGTTTTAATAATTCTTCTGACTCATTTCTTTTAACAATCTCTCTTAAACCACTGTTGCCAATGGAAAGTTTCTAATATACCCTTTCATGTGTAATTGTTACAAAACATTCCTTTGTGAAACACTGGTCTAAATGTTGTGATGATAGCTTTGTTTGTGTTTAACTGGTAGTCAAACTTCAGAACAGGTAGCATTAGTCATTTTCTTCACACAAATTTCTGCTTATTGGACATGGCAAAATATTCAGTTGCCACTTGCCAGCTGAGTATAAACAAATGAAATGTGTGGAGATGCAACTCTGCATTAACCCCATGATTGGTGATTAGGATTGTCCTGTATTCAACAAGTTAGTTTGTCCTGTATCTTTTCTGCAACTATATTTTGTTCAGTTTGATTTCCATCAATTATAATTGGGTGTTGGGCAAACTTTTTTTGTGTGAGTTTTTTAAAACTGTTATGAACAATGCCACTTATAAATATAAAAATAGTTAAAATACCGTCTGAATTTTAAAAAGTAAGTTTGTATTCCACTCTTATCTGGTTCTGATCTAATCCTTATTAAGCCCGTTTGCGTTAACAGCAGTGGTAGTTGAAATGCAAATAGGAGCTTCAGAGAATTTTTTTTTGTTAAACCATGGCAGGGAGAGAAGGACAGGCTTTGCACACTGTGGTAAGTCAAGATTTAATCATATTACTACTAGCTATTCCTAAATGTAATTTAGATTTGGATTTTTAGATGTAGTAGAAACTGATCATTTTGAGGATTATCATCCAGCTTTATCTCAGTTGCAGCTGATTACTAGAGGATGTGTACTGTAAGAAACTGATAAAGATTCAGGAGACGGTTTTGTGGACAGCCATTTGCAAACTCCTCTATTATCAGTGAAAAGAACTATCTCCTTTTTCATTCACAAAATCCATTCATATAGAAAGAAACTAAAAACATTTTTGTCCTAATGCATTGGGAAATATTTTATTTTCTAAATTAGAAGTAACTTGGTTGATGAAATTCTTGTAATCCTATTTCTTTCCTCTCAATAAATCCTGTTAAAGAAGGCTCCGTAAAAGCCTTGCTTGTAAGAATTACTTTTATTTCTGCCAAGAGCCTGACAATAAATCTAACTGGTTTACTTATACGAGCAGCAAGGTCAAGTACATATTGCTGATGTGTACATTGATTAAATTAGTATAAGAACCCCTTCTTGATGGTAGAGACAAGTTGTCTGCAAAATTCATGATATGGAGAGAAGAACGTTCCAGTGAACACTAACACACTTCATTTTATTTCCAGAACGTTCCTATTTGTGCCTTCTAACTATAATGACATTATTTTCTGGAAATAATCTTCCAAAATAAGTAGCTTGTTGTATACTGGTTGTAGTCCAATCTGAAAACAGCACTCTTGGGATTGTGTGATTGTGTGATTCATTCAGACAGCTGCTACTACTACAGTCGTGTCGAGAGTGCCGAAGCACTTCCAGGTTGAAAGGATGGAGCACTGACATCAGCATTGCCTGCGGGTGCCCAATTGGGGGCTCCTTTCATGTCGCCATTAAGTTGTCCTGAACATGTTACCATTTATCTAATCACGGGAGCCTGCTTTCAAACTGTTGGGGCTGCAAGAGCTTGAGCATGTGACAGGAGCTCACATCATCCCATGGCAGCAACTGGGTCTCAGTCATCAGCCCAGTGTCCTAACCACATAAGCCACTGTGCTCCTATCAGGCCTGACAATATCTAAAACACTGTAAGTCTACAGAAATTCTCAGTCATCCAGGTCATGGTTGTCCCAAAAGTGCTTTTTCAGGAGGAAACTTTTTTTCTTTTGAAGATGTTTCACTTCTCATCAAGAAACTTCTTCAGCTCTTACAGGATAGTGGGGAATGGAAGGATTTATATTCCTTCCAGACAGCTGGTAATTTGCATCCTTTTAGAGGGTCATTGAAGCACTTAGAGGTTTAGCTGTATCCTCCACGTCACCTGAGTAATGCTCCTGGTTCCTGTAGTCTGCAATTTTTTCTCTGGAAATTCATTCCTACTCCCACACCATACCATTCCAAGATTGTTCATGCCAAATTGTTTATCTAAAAGTCTGTAGAGATTCTTAATCATCCAGGTCATGGTTGTCCCAAAGATGCTTTTTCAGGAGGCAACTGGACTTTCTTGATTTTTCTTTTGAAGACTGACAACTGACAACCATGAGCTGGATGACTGAAAATTTCTGCAGATTTTTAACTATACAATTTGGAATGAACATCATTGGAATGGTGAGGGAGTAGGAATGGATTTCCAGAGGAAAAATTGCAGACTACAGGAACCAGGAGAACTACTCAGGTGACCCTGAGGACACAGATAAACCTCCAAGTGCTTCAGTGACCCTCTGAAAGGATGCAAATTACCAGCTGTCTGCAAGGAATAAAAATCCTTCCATTCCCCACTATTCTGTCAGAGCTGAAGAAGCTACCTGGATGAGACGCGAAACGTCTTCAAAAGAAAAAACAGGAAAGTCCGGTTCCCTCCTGAAAAAGCAACTTTGGGACAAAAACACTAAATGACTTCCTGTTCTGAAAAATTTACTTCCAGAAAAAATTGATCTGCATCCAGAATGGCCAGAGTGGTATGTTCTGGAATAAACATAAATTGCAGTATTCGCCAGAAAGTTTTGGTTCTGGGATGTTGAGTTTTGTACATTTATAGCACAGACCATTACAATTTAGGTGTGGCATTAGGATCAGTAAGAGCTACAACAATAATTGCTGCCTAATTCATTTGGAATAATAGCTGAAAAAGTAGATGTGCAGATGTCCATGGTTCATAGTTGGGTGAGGTGGAAAAAATTACCTCAGTGATAGTTTAATATTTTGTACAATACTATTCAAACCTTACATCATCTTTAAAATTTTATGCATCTCTTTTAGATATGCTACCAGAAGTCCATAATATCTCATGTATGTCAAGAAATGCCTAATATTTTATAATAGAAAATCAAGTACACTAGCTTCTCACTGGATGAAATTCTCAAAACAAGACAAAGTGCTTTTACTTATGAATGCAAAAAACTATGTAAGGTCATAGGTTAGTATTGGAGAGCTTTCTCTTTAAAGAATTCCAATGGCATATTTCTCTTGCATAACACAGAAAATTCATGTCTTTCTGAGTGGAAAATCTGAATCACATCCAACACTATATTTATTAGCATACAAGAGTGGGTAGTAATTGTTGGCATTTGAAATAAGTATTAGTAGTTTTGCTCTTCATAAGCCTTGTGATTGCTGTAGAATTACAGTACCTCAGGTTAATTTGTAGTATCTTGAACAAATTAGAAATCAGGTCCTTTTGGTACTTTTATATATAACATATATTTTATATATATTGGACTACTGTGATACTGTGTGTGTAAGACTCTATAAAACATTCGGCTGTCTAAAAGAAACAATTCTGGCCCAAGGTCAGACAATTACGTTGTTTGTTCACACTGATTTACTGAATATCCTAGAATATGCTGGATTATAAGTGAAGCATTACAAATTATGGTGTCTGGGTTCACACAATTATGGTGTCTGGGTTCACAAATACACCAGAGCAGGGGTGTCAAACTGGCGACCCACACGCCAGATGCATCACACACAGGCCACAAATGAGAAAAATATCATGTGACGGCAACGTGAAGCTGCAAGTTTGACATCCATGCACCAGAGCACAACCAAATTAAATCCTTTCTTTCTCTCATGCTTTTTTTGCAATAGTTCACATCCATTACCCTAAAAAAACCTCCAATCAAATCACTTAATAGTATAGTATAAAATATGGTATAAGACATTTTGTTATATTATATAATTAAGACTCCTGACAATACCATAGAAAACCAAGAAAACAGAACAGAACAGTACAGAACAACAAAGTTTGAAGGGATCTTGGAGGTCTTCTAGTCCAACCCTTTGCTCGCGCAGGAGATCCTATACCATTTCAGACAAAGGTTGTCCAATCTCTACTTAAAAACTTTCAGTGTTGGAGCATTCACAACCTCTGAAGGCAAGCTGTTCAACTGATTAATTGTTCTGTCAGGAAATTCCTCCTTAGTTCTAGATTGGTTATGTCTTAATTAGTTTCCATCCATTGCTGCTTCTTCTGCCTTCAGGTGCTTTGGAGAATAGATTTACCCCCTCTGCCCCTTAGATGTTCCAACATTGCTATCATGTCACCCCTAGTCCTTCTTTTCATTAAACTACTAGACTTACCCCAAACCTACAACTGTTCTTCATATGGTTTCGCCTCCAGTCCCCTAATCATTTTTCCCCTCTTCTCTGCACTTTTTCTGGAGTGTCAACATCTTTTTTTATAACGTGGCCAAAACTGGATGCAATATTCTAACTGTGTTTTTACCAAGGCATTATAAAGTGATACTACCACTTCACGTTATTTTGATTCTATCTCTCTGCTAAAGCAGCCTAGGGCTGTGTTTGCTTTTTTTGGCAGTTGCAGCACACTGCTGGCTCATATTAAGGGATTATTGCCAGGAATCCAAGATTCTCAGAGTTACTACTGTACTGTTGAGCCGGGTACCACTGATTCTATACCTGGACATCTGTTTTTTCTCGCCTAAATGTAGAACCTATCTTTTCTCATCATTGAATTTCATTGTATTAGATAGGCACAGTGTTCAAGCCTGTGGAGATCACTCTATATCTTGAGCCTATCTTCTGAAGTGATGGCTATTCCTGCCAGCTTGGTGTCATTTGCAAATTTGATGAGTTCCTTTTCTATCCCTTTTTCTAAATCATTTATGAAAATATTGAAGAATACAGGGCCTAAGATATTGAGGTACCTCACTGCATGCTTCCATCCATGTAGATGCAGTTCCATTAAGAACTGTACATTGAATGCAGTTGGTCAACCAGTTACGAATCCATTTGTCAGCTTCCACCTTGCTTGTGCTTTGCTGCTATGTGGTGACAGACTGCCATGAACTGTGGGGAGGAGAAGGGGGAATGAAGGGAATGCTTTGGGGAAAGAAAGCAAGTGTATCTCCTCGAGATGCTGCTTCAAGGTCACCTACCAAACTACACTTGGACTGACGGTTAGGAAAACATCTTGCCCAAGCCTAATTGGTTATACTGGGGTGGCCAATCAGATATAGTTAAGGGAGGGCAAAGTAGAACTCAGGAATTTTGGCACACAATTTTCACTTCCAGCTTTGCATTACTACAATACACTTGATCTCTAATAAACTATACTTTTCTCAATACATGGAGCCAAGGATTTCGCTTCTACTTAGAGGTTTAAGTTGTGGCAGGTCTGATACCATCTGGTGGTGATGCTGTCTAACCCACATTTTTCTGTCTTATCAAGTAGTACGTTGTGGTCTTCTTTATCAAATGCCTTACTGAACTCCAACTAAATTATATCCGCAGCATTTTGCTGCTCCACTAATTTTGTTACATTGCCAGAGAATGATTTGTCTGGCATGATCTGTTTTTGACAAACCCACGTTGGCTTCCGGTTATGACTTTATTTGCCTCTCGGTGTCCCCAAATTCATTGTTTGATTATCTTTTCCCAAATCTTCCCAGGTATTGATGTCAGGCTGAACTGTGGCAATTTTTCTTTGCAATGAACCTGTATATATATTTCTCAACTATCTCACATTAGCAGATTACCTATCAGGCACCACAGATAAGAAAATGTAAAAGGTTCGGGGAAAAATGTCTATCTAGAAGGAAAATATAAATTTTCCTTTATTTGAAATCCTTTATGGTAATTCAAAACAGGGCGCCATTTGGGAGCAAAAGTGGTTTATAAATAAAAACAGTAACTTTGAAATTTTAAAATATATAATTTGCAACACCTGTAATGTTAACATAACAGAAAGATGATTCAGTAGATTCCAAAACTGGCCCCCTTTATTTTATTTCATAATATAAAAAACAAATGCATAATTTATGGTCAAAGGGCAGAATGGGGCTTCGACTCATGACTCATTTGTATCCCTATGCAATATTAAAGCCTTGAAGGGAGATCAGTGACAAGCCTGGTATAGTTTTCAGAAACCTGAGCTGCCAAACAATGCTACAATTACTCAATCAGTGCAGTATGAAATCAAAGAAGGAACTCTGTACAGTGATCAGATAATAGAAGCCCTATCTGAACCTAAACAGAGAATGCTTTGGTGTGTGGTGGTCTTCCACATATCTGATCCGTGACTTTTTTTTTTCAGAAGCAATACATTCAGCAGATAGTAATTACTACTCAATCAAATCAAGCAAAAATATGTTTTGAAGTAGAAAGAATTTTGTGGCATAGAATGAAGATACTGGAAATCCCTGGTGGTTGTTTACAGTCATTCTTTTATATCCTCTAGGTGGGGTTTCTGAAGAATATGCACAAGGAAATCCCTCTGGTGGCTGTGATAGCAGCTGAACTTGAAATAATGTATGCACTCTGAAGTCTCAGAGAGACAACTATTTCCAGTCCAAGTATTAGACTCCAAAAACTAAGGTCAAGATAAAAAAAAATGGATTTAATCAAATATAGCGAATACAATTGTTCCCATATATTTAATATTTTGTCTTTTTTTCCTCCTCATTAAACATTACATTTTAGTAGAATCTTCTGAAAACGTTCTGCTTTGGGGAGGGGCTTCAAGTTGTACCCTGCATTGTTAGCTACATCATTGCTTGATGAATGACCTACATGATCAGATAACACACTCCATAAACCACAATGGTTGCATTTATATATTTATACCAAGCCATAACCAAGCTACATTATGGCTTTCTGCAATGTTTGAACATAGTTACTGTTGCCTCCATTGGGATCAATTCAAAGAATAGATAAGACTATTTGTTCTATAGATTTTATCAATGGCAAGATGAACACTTCCCTCTTTTAAGCATACTATATTATCTTAGGAATCAGTAAGTATTAGTACCCAGTGAGGATAAATTAGGAAAGAAACCCTAATCAACTTGCAGAGAGGTATTAAACACTTGCTGTCTTTACAACAGTTGAAGGAGCTGTTTTGTAGTGGTTCTCTTTTAACCTGAATGGGCAGTTTCCAGTTGCAATTATGGAAGAACAGCTATCCAAGATTATTCCAGTCTAGAATTCCTCAGGGACCAATGCTTTTCCTCATGGTATTTAAAATCTGTACGAAGGTGCTAGTGGGTGGTGTCTCAATCAGTTTCAGGTTTAGAATTTACTGTACAACACTGAGATTTCTTACATGGTTTGGAGAAGGGTATGTTATTATTATTATTTTTTACTAATTACTATCAGTATATGACCCTTTTGCTGAATGAACATATGAAAAAGGAAAATTCCCGTGCAAAGGGCTTGCAGTTTACACTTTGGCACTGACCAGAAGAAGAAAGGAAGGAAAGGCAAAAATGTTGCACCTCATATTGACAGTACAATATTGCCTTCAAGTTGTTCTGTAGCTCCTGTAACCTGTGACTGTATTGTCTGGGAACTAAGAGAATTCCACACATCTGGATGACTTGAGGGTGGTGAGAACTGGCTAAGAAAGGGCTTAAAGTTGGCCCATGGATATAAACTGATCCCATATGGGAAGCTGATGCCGATCTCTGCTGAGTTTGAGGTTTTCAAAAAGACAGTGGTGAAAGATTGTTTGATATTCGAGTGCTTAAACTTTGCTATGGCCAAAGGGATTTGATATTGAAGCCAACAATACATAATGAAATAAAAATTAACGTAAGTGGCTTTGCAACCAAAATCAATAATGGCAAGATAAAGAATGATGTCCATTAACGCAAAACCTATTTTAAGAAAAGTCTTAATGGATCATACCAAAGACCTATTTAACTCAATTTTCCCCTCCCATTCCTTGCTAGCCAAATGCTTATGAAGGTGACAACCATTGAAATATGAGAAGCACAGCACCTAACATTCAGAGGTGTTAGGTGCATGCCAATCCCATGCAGCTGATGGGAAGCAGTCATACATTATCAAGCTATGGCCTTTCTATCTTTTCTTCTTCTTAATCAGCTGTCTGAATAGGACTGCTTCCTTAAAATGTTAGGCTATACTGTACTTCCCATAAAACTCTGATGATAGCCTTGCAGTGTTAATGGAGGCCCAAAACACCTGAACAATAGCAATAGCATTTAGACTTACATACCACTTCACAGTGCTTTACAGCCCTCTCTAAGTGATTTACAGAGTCAGCATATTTCCCCCAACAATCTGGGTCCTCATTTTACCAACCTCAGAAGGATGGAAGGCTGAGTCA
>JANHFL010004740.1:294653-340088 GCA_032468155.1 Oxyrhabdium leporinum
GAAGAGAAGAGAAGAGAAGAGAAGAGAAGAGAAGAGAAGAGAAGAGAAGAGAAGAGAAGAGAAGAGAAGAGAAGCTGGAGAAACTAAGAAAACATAGTTGCATGATTTGTCTTTGGAAACAGAAATGAAATGAAACATCTGGGAAGTTTCTGATAATCCAGTATTTTATTTTATTACTTACACAACCTTAAATGACACCTATATATAGACATCATTAAATGGCATACACAGAAATCAAATATTAATTTTACAAAGAGATGGAAGAGCTTAATTATAACATTAAAGTCATTGGCTTCCAAGAAAGCCAAGGAGGAAGAATCAGTGTTTCTAATATGATCTTGAACATAATATACCCCTTATTCTGAAGGGAAATCTCAGGAAGGGCTTTGAAGTCCTGAAGTTCATTAAAAGAGAATCAGAGGATCTGTGGAACAACATCAAAGAAGTCATTAAGGTTGAATGTGAAAAATGACTGCCAAAGACCAGTAAAGTGAAAAAAAAGTAACTTCAGAAAACTAATGGTTAAAAATTGCCAAAAAAAAGAGAAAAGAAGCCAAAACTGGGAAAGACAAAAATATGAGGGGGGGGTGGGATTAGCAAGAAATTCCAAAACTGTTAAAAGAGAGGAAAAACAGTATTTAAGAAGATGAATGTGATTTTAAAATTGGTTGAAGAAATATCAATAAATCCATTTTGTGCTGGTGACACTTTGATAGATGAAAATGCAAATGGACTACAAGCACTAGTAATGAAAATCGAGAAGCAAAGTGGAAATATGGGGTTACGATTAAATTTAAAGATGACCAGCTGCAAAATGTATAGATTTAATTACAATGAAAAGAGCTGCACCATTGGAAGAATCATCTGATGACAGATAATCTGAAAATGGTCTTTAATCTTTCTCACTTTAATCTGGATAGAAGTTGCCATTCCCTTCTGTAAGTGCATTGAGGAGCCAATGAGAAGCTGATTGCCTTTGGTGCAATGTTGATATCAAGAGTTTCGGTTCGTGAAATTATTTATTTGTCTGTGTGAAAGTGCACTGCCGAAGACAAGCATACTATGTGTTTACAAGAGGTCTGTATAAGAAGATCAAGGTCCCCAAAACATGTTATGCCATTCTATATAGATTCACTAAAAATGTTCTTTTTTTCCCCCCTCTCTTTTTTTCTCAAAGGTGATCCCCTCTCCCCTTCTTCAGACGGAGTCAAAAGAGGATAATAGTGCTGAGAATTTCATATACCATGATATTTTATTGATCAACATTCATTTTTTATGTCTGTTGTTTGTTACTTATTTCTCAGTGGCATTGAAGAGCAAAAGGTCTCCCAAAGCACAGAAATCAAAACATAGAAATCCTTAAAACATGAATAACATCAGCTTTAGAACAAAACGAAATGTTTCTCTAGTTGAGTAAAGGAACTTTGGTTCCAACTGGACCCCAGCCTAAATCTTATGAGACAAAATTCAATTTACACTTTAATTAGTGAAGTCACAGTGACCCGAAAAGGAAAAAAAAAGTAAATGTGCTAACAATCTGCTGTATTATGGTAGCACAAACTAAAAGAGGCTGAGTTAGAAATAGACAAGGATCCTGTAAACCACATAGGTTGTATAAATGAAAAGTGTCCACTGACATTTCTCACTCAGATTAATTCCCTACAATACATACCTATCTAGCAGCTATGTTCAAAATGAAAAGAAATACACATAAAATAGCATTCTAGGGAGAAAATAGCCTAAAATGAGTCTTTGTACCTGCTTCGTAGAAAAATCTTTTTCTATGAAGCAAATATTTCAGAGTGGAAACCCTATATATATTCACTATATAGTGGAAACTATATATATAGTTTCTGATTAAATAAATTGGGTTCTACCTGAATTAAGTAAAGTACTGGGATGATGTATCCTGCATTGAAGAATTAAAGAGGGCACAGAGATATGACTTGTCAGTAGCTGATAATCTCTTATACTTAGATTAGATGAAATCAAATCAACCATTAAAAACCTTTTGTCAGCCAATGAATTTTGAATCTATCAAAATGCAATAAGTACTTTCTGCTGTTCCTTTTTGCCCTGGTTTCTGGATTTCAAAATGTTCTTAACTGTGCAGATAAATGTTTTTATTTGTGGAGATGATTCCACATATATTTTTCCCTTCCCTTCCCTTCTCCTCTTATTAGTTCATATCCAATGAGGTGGATCAAGTTACAGGACGTAACCATAAAGTATGACATTATTATAGCTAATCTTATTTATCTATTTGTTAGAGTTACATGCTACCCTACTCTTTAGTTTACAAGGTTTAAAAATGAATGCCATCAATAAAAGAATAAATACACATATGCACACATATGTATAAGTGTGAATATTTGTGTGTGTGTGTATGTATGTATGTATGTATGTACAGTATGTCACAGAAATCAGTACACCCCCTCACATTTTGTAAATATTGAAGTGACAACACTGAAGAAATGACACTTCGCTATGATGTAAAGTAGTGAGTATACAGCTTGTATAACAGTGTAAATGTGCTGTCCCCTCAAAATAACGCAACACACAGCCATTAATGTCTCAACTGTTGACAACAATAGTGAGTATACTCCTAAGTGATAATGTCCAAATGGGGCCCAAGTAGCCGTTTTCCCTCCCAGGTGTCATGTGATGCGTTAGTAGTACAAGGTCTCAGGTATGAAGGGGGAGCAGGTGTGTTAAATTTGGTGTTATTGCTCTCACTCTCTCATACTGGAAGTTCAACATGGCACCTCATGGCAATGAACTGTCTGAGGATCTAAAAAAACAAATTGTTGCTCTACATAAAGATGTAAGAAGATTGCCAAGCCTCTGAAACTGAGCTGCAGCACGGTGGCCAAGACCATACAGCGGTATAACAAGACAGGTTCTACTCAGAACAGGCCTTGTCATGTTCGACCAAAGAAATTGAGTGCCTGTGCTCAGCATCATATCCAGAGGTTGGCTTTGGGAAATAGACGCATGAGTGCTGCCAGCATTGCTGCAGAGGTTGAAGGGGTGGGGGTGGGGGTCAGCCTGTCAGTGCTCAGACCATACACCGCACACTGCATCAAATTGGTCTGCAGGGCTGTCATCCCAGAAGGAAACCTTTTCTAAAGATGATGCACAAGAAAGCCTGCATACGGTGTGCTGCAGACGAGCAGACTAAGGACATGGATTTCTGGAACCATGTCCTGTGGTCTGATGAGACCAAGATAAACTTATTGGTTCAGATGGTGGCAAGCAAGTGTGGTGGCAACCAGGTGAGGAGTACAAAGACAAGTGTGTCTTGCCTACAGTCAAGCATGGTAGTGGGAATGTCATGGTCTGGGGCTGCATAAGTGCTGCCAGCACTGGAGAGCTACAGTTCATTGAGGGAACCATGAATGCCGACTGTGATATACTGAAGAAGAGCATGCTCCCCTCTCTTCGGAGACTGGGCCGCAGGGCAGTATTCCAACATGATAACGACCCCAAACACACCTCCAAAATGACCACTGCCTTGCTAAAGAAGCTGAGGGTAAAGGTGATGGACTGGCCAAGCATGTCTCCAGACCTAAACCCTATTGAGCATCTGTGGGGCATCCTGAAATGAAAAGTGGAGGTGCGCAAGGTCTCTAACATCCACCAGCTCCGTGATGTCGTCATGGAGAAGTGGAAGAGGACTCCAACCTGTGAAGCTCTGGTGAACTATGCCCAAGAGGGTTAAGGCAGTGCTGGAAAATAATGGTGGCCACACAAAATATTGACACTCTGGGCCCCATTTGGACAATATCACTTAGGGGTGTACTCACTTTTGTTGCCAGCAGTTTAGACATTAATGGCTGTGTGTTGAGTTATTTTGAGGGGACAGCACATTTACGCTGTTATACAAGCTATATGCTCACTACTTTACATTGTAGCCAAGTGTCAGTTTTATCACATGAAAAGATATAGTGAAATATTTACAAAATGTGAGGGGGTGTACTCACTTCTGTGACATATTGTATCATTCTTTTATTACTGTAGAATTAAGTAGGCTAAAAAGAAGTTGCATTTTTGTTGAGTGAATAGCAAGAAAGAATTGGCAAGTTCAGTAGAATAGAAGAGTCCAACTATTCAGTTCATGAATTTAAAAAGAGTTCCATTTATAATTTTTAACAAGAGACAACAATTTTCACAGTTATTTAATATGCTTGCTACTGTGTTAGTCAATAAAATAGTATATCAGAGACATTGTAGAGGAAAATACATAATTCAAGTTTTTATTGTATACTGCATGTGGCCAAAGGAAGCTCAATATAAATCATGTTCTTTCTATGTGATCTTTCTAACAAAATTATTATAGTTAGCAGTGTAATCCTTAAGTCCATAGAGAAACTAATGTTATTGTCTTTAATGAGATTCAGATCTACTGAATAAATGTATGTTGTATAGGCTAGAGACATCAATAATTAATTTTTATATATATAAGAACTTATTAAAGTTACATCCTATCTTAGAGTACAAAGGACAGAAGAGGGGGAAAAAGAAAAGTTATTTTTCATGACTCTGAATTTCATTCTTATTTCTAGTTGCACATTTTTAATAAGAAAAAGAATATAAAAGGCAACATTAGATACATTAGTTCAGAATGTGCTCTTATAACTAAATAAACCAAATCTATTTACCACAATTCAGTGAAATTCCAATATAATTAAATTAATAATTAATTATATGTTAAATACACATATATAAATACATAAATATATGTTTTATATTTTCAGTCTTTTTCAAGAGGGTTTTGATTTTTTCTACTGCAGTGGTGCATTCAATTACTATAAAATGATAAAAGCCCCCTACAAGTCCTGCTTGCTGCCATATCACTGGAGGGGAATGTTCCTGGAAGGGATGAATGAAGCATGTCAAAAATGTATCCCAGGAGTATATATTCCTAACAGGGTAACCCAAGATATGAATCATTTTGAAGTCCTGAACCTCGTTGATAGAGAAAAGAGGAACTGTGGAATGAACTTAAAGAAGTCATTAAATATGAATGTGAAAAGAAATTGCCAAGAAGAGAAACCAAAGCCAAGAAAGACAACAATCTCAGAAAGGTACTTAACAAAAAGTTTCAGAGAGCTGTTAGAAGAGCCAGGAAGCAATAACTTGTTCTATACTGATGACTCTACCCTAATAACTAAAATGCAAAGCATCTGCAAGGTATGGCAATAAAAGTCAAGGAGCATTGTGAAAAATGGAAATAAAATTAAATATAATGAAGACCAAACTAATGACAATAGGCACAACCACCACTCTTAGAATCAATAATGAAGATATTGAAATTGTAGATACTGTAGCTTCAGCTTTTTAGGATTAACTATCAACAGTAAAGGAACAAGTAGTGGAAAAAACACTGCAGATCTAGCACTTGATCTTGGAAAAAATGCAAATATCAATATTGTGCAAACATGGTATTCCCTGTGATATTCAATAGAAGTGAAAGTTGGACTTCAAAGAAGCAAGATAGGAAGAGTACTTTGTTTTAAGTGTTGGAGAAGACTTCTGAGAACATTGTGGTCAATGAATAAAATGGATCATGATCAGTTATCAAATTATCCTATTTAAGATTCATTATATGAATCTTCCAGCTGATTCTGACATGGAACCAATAAAAGGGATACTGACAACTAAGACTTGATAGATGGTCAAATAATCATTTTGTTCAAGAATAAGTTATTTCACAGCATTGATCTCCTTATGTTTACTTGGATTTTCTATTAAATAAAGCTTATTGCTAGATACATGTGCATAGGACTGCAGCCAATTTTTTTTCCTTCAAATGACAACAAGCACAAATTCTATTAGTCAATTCTAAAATACCTTTTTACTAAATTAAATTCATTACAAAATTACATTTTAAAGGTTGCATAACCGAATTGAATGGAAGCTTAAATGTAAATAAAATAAGCATTATTTTATAATGGAGTCATTCTTGTATGTTAATAAGGCAACACTTTCTCCCATCTTTGTAGAGAAGGAGCCACATCTGAATGGCAAAGCCCAATATTTTGATGAAAAAGGTCCAGATTTAATCAAAACTGGTACTTAAGGAGACATCTGCCTCATACTTAAAAGAAGAGTTGTTGCTATTCAGGAAAGACAGATAAGTGTAAAATCTCCACACAGTATAAGGAAATTTTTGTCAACAATATCTTTCCATTACTGTTTCAGAATTAAATATGCCCATTTCATTAATTAATTGGTATTGCATTCTATTCTATTAAATATTTTAAAAGTTTCTGCTGAATACCTTTAAAAGCTATCAGTTATACTTACTGCAGGGAGAATCATGGTAAAGAAATGCCAGTCTATTAAAAAAAGAAAGTATAGAGTATTTAAACCTTTCTAGCTCTGCTTTCTTTTGGATAAAGCATTTGAATTTCCTTTAAAGTTGCTTTGTCCTGAGGTTTTTTATAATTTATGGTTAAAGTGCTGTTTGAGCAATCTCTCTGGCTCAGTAAGCAGACCAAATGTATTGTTAACTGCAAAATGTACACTTCTCCAATAAACTTTGGAGATGGATGTTTATAAATTATGAAGATAAAGGAAGATTTAAGTAGCTGTGAATTCCAAGAACGTTAACAAAGATTGTTCCACATCACAAAAATTGGAGCCCAACAACTAATAATATCCACATTTAGTTGAACTGTCACATTATAGACACCCAACTAACTAGCAGAAATTTCCTGAGTAATTCCCTAATATCACAGTTGGATAATTAGCATGTATGTCTTCATACAGTGACTTGTGATTTTACTCTTTAAAATTATTTATTTGATAAACTGAATATAGGGTTGGTCCATGGATACAAGGTAGCTGCACAAACTAGACACTTAGATTTAATTATTATTGTTCTCTTTTCTTTAGATAGTGACCAAGAGGAGCTATGCTTTATTGATGGGCACAATAAATATTTTTATCTGTCCAGCTAGCTGTTTGCAGGACAATTGAACAATGTTTTCAAATGTTCAAGAAGACTTTGGGAACAAATTGTGCTTTGATTGGTAACTGGAATCCAATGCAGGCTAAAGTCAGACAAAGTACTGGAGGAAGATGCCCAGAAGAAGATTGCAGCCTACCTGTCACACACAGATGGACTTTCACATCAGACAATGTTCTGGGATGGGATTTTCCATTCTGCTTTAGCAGGAGGGAAACCCTGATGGAAAGATGACTAGTTTGAAACCTTCAGAGAGCAGCCCCTCAAACTTAGAAGAGACAAAAGATGTTGTGTGGTAGTTTGGCATGAGGAACCAGGACAGCAAAAACAGTGAGAGAAATTCTAAACTTTAAAACTTTAAGTCTCATAATTATAGTTATTTCTATGGAAATTATACACAAAAAAAGATATAACAGAAAGATTGTTAAGTGGTTTTAATTCCAGATTTGAAACTTGCTATGTTCGCTATATGACTAATATGCATGAGCTCAAATATAACCATAGTTTAGTGAATCTAATGGCTGTGTTGCTGAGCCAAAATTCAACAAAAGTACTGTGACCTACAGCAATATGAATATAGATATGACACTCATGTTAATAACAATATATTCTCCAATCCTCAGCTCTAGCGCAGCTCAATTTTTATGAACATTCTTGATAAGCATTCTTGATAATCTCTATGTGTTTTTGAAAATGTAACCTTATAGTTTTGATGATGCTGTACAAAAACACATAATGTAATTTGGTCTCTTGCTAATTTAGAGAAAGTGCCCAACCTTCCCAAATTCTTTTTCCAATTTATATTTCAAACCAAGACCTAATGAACACTGGAGATGAATGGATGGATGGATAAATGATAGTCCCAATACAAAATGCAATAAATGTGCTCCTTTTATTTTCTACATCCTGACCACTATTCACAAAGTATCTTTGTTTCAAGAAATTTCAGATTTCAGTAGGCTTTTGATGTCTACCCATAATTACCACCTCCCAGATTTTTTTCCAAATAACCTCAAGGTTGACCCAACCTGTACAGTGGGAATGCTGCCATACTACTGAAACTTATTGCAACCTGAACTGGGATAATCATATAATTGCCCTGAATTTGTTAATATAAACGTAAAATGATGTTTTCTGATTGGCAGTTGTAGCTATTAATTATAGTTTATGTCACCATTCATATTATAGTAAAAATCTCTATAATTATATAACTTCTGGTTAGAATCCAGTATTGTGGGCTAACTCTGCCGACTGCCAACCGACTGCCAGCAGTTCAATTCTGGACAGCTCAAGGTTGACTCAGACTTCCATCCTTCCGAGGTCTATAAAATGAGGACCCAGATTGTTGGGGGCAATATGCTGACTCTGTAAACCGCTTCGAGAGGACTGTAAAGCACTGTAAAGCGGTATATAAGTTTAAGTGCTATTGCTTTTGCTATTTTCTCCGTGGCAATTTCTTCCTCACCTGGCCTTTCAGTACTCCCAACAATGCATTTGTCACCAATGTGACTAAGTCTTACTGATGATCAGCATCTTCTTTTCCCTTCCCTTATCAGCATTAGATCCTTCTCTAGAGAGCATTTTCCAGGCAAAAGCCTTTGACCCCTTCTTTTTTCTTTAATATCAGATATGTTTAGAAACATTAGAAAGCTTTAAAGGCCTCCTAATATTTTTCCACTAACGGACCTTTAAACTATTGCTGAAAGGATAAATTGGTGTATTAAACCCAGTTATTACACACACAACAATCTCTTCCAGTTAAGAGTTTCATCAACATACATACAACATATATACACAATATTGAAGTACTTGAAGAAATTTCTTTGGGCAGTAACAAAACCACAGTAGATTCTAATGATTAGTTGGGGAGATTAGCAATCTAATTAAAATAGGTCATACAAAATAAAATTAAAATTGAATGAAGACCAGAAAAGTGGTAGCAGTACACAATAGAAACAGAATAGAGAATGTCTTTGAATGGAGGCTGGAGGGGAAAATTTTGGGTATGATTTCAAGCTTCTGATTGCTTTCATTTTTCTGGAATAACCAAGAAATGGAGAGAAGGGCTCCTTTGGGGATAAAAGTTTTAAACAAAATTGAAAGGGGGGGTATAGAAAATTTGAAAACTAAAGCAAAATAAGAAAGGAAACTTCAGAATAGAGACTTGGATAGAATGAAGCTGTTGGGAAAAATAGGTTATAATAAAGATACCAAAACTGGGCTGCAAAAATGCAGATGACTTCTAGATTACAGTGAAAATAATTTTCTTTGCTTCCATCTAGTACTTGTTCTGATTTTTGCAGCCCAGATCTGATGTCCTAATTTTTGGAAATCATTAGGCAATACTGGTAAAAACATGACATACAAACAACACCAAACTACAAGCAGATATACTTCAAGGAATTGGGATATAAATTTGTGAGGGAATGCCAATTCTGATCCAGGAATCCTTCTAGAACCTGGAGGCAAAAAAATAAGGTGCTTTATCTAATGGAGCAATTCAGTCTAGAAAGTAGCTGGCAAAGGGAAGAGTCCTGGCTACAGGTAAACTGGTGAACAAGTAGAACTTAAAAACTAGCTTGAATGACTCATTAATGGGAAATACACTCTTGACTGAAGTAGTCCGTGATGGGAGGAATTGCATTTGAGAAGTCTCAACAATATTGCTCTGGTAGGACTGTTTAACGTGCTCACGGAATATGTAACTGCATTACACCCTGGAAAAGTGGGGGCCACTGACTAGCTCCCTCCCTTCCTACACTTTGCCCATTGCAACAGTCCCTTGCTGGTAATCAGATGCCCTAAATTATGCTGGGCACTCTGGAATTTGTTTTCTATTCACCCACCTCTCTGGTAGATTAATGCTTTGTCCAATTTTTCTTCTGCTCTGCAGAAAACCCTGTTTTGTTCCCACTTTGATATCATTTGGACTTTTGCTATCTTGATATAGTAATCTTAAATTCCCAGGAGTCCACATGGTAATAAAGTAGAACAGGCAAAGTAAGAAGGAAGTGAGTGAGATGAAACAAATGATTGAGTCATAAGGCAAGCGTCCAAGGAAAGCTTACCCTGAAAAGCTTGTAAAGCAGGGGTATCAAACTCAAGGCCCAGGGGCTGGATCCCGATCCGGCCCACGGGGTGCTTAGATCTGGCCTGCAGGACCAGCCAGGAAATAGCAAAGGTGTCAGAGTGCACACAGTGTGACTAGGTGAGACAACACAGCACACAGGTTTGTATTTACAGACAGTGGTTTTTATCCTAAAAAGCATCTATACATACAAGTACTTTTATACAGGTATATACAGGATATACAGGAGCAAGCAGCAACCCCTCTCCATTGGAGCACACACACTGACAGAAAGAAGAAGAGAGAAAAACACGCCCCCACAAGGTGTTTTATATTGCAGCCTCTTAAAGTGGTAGCAGTCCAATAACCTTCTGACTCATTGCTACTGTTGCATCAGTATTATAACGTTACAGTATTACAGCATTACAACCTTACAGCAGCTGGTCAGCTGTTAAATAGGCATTACCCTGACCAGCCCATGGTGCCTCTGCCAGCAAAAATGGGTGGCCCTCCCAAGCTCCTTTTTCACTGGCAGAGGGTTACAGGAGGCCGTTGCAACCGAAAATGGAGCTCGGGAGCCCATTTTTGCTGGCAGAGGGCTCAGGCCACCACCAGCACCCCGACACAAGTGACATCAAGCTGGCCACAACCACTCTGGCCCCCAAAGTCAAACACAACCCTGATGCGGCCCTCAATGAAATCGAGTTTGACAACCCTGTTCTAAAGTATTTTTTATCTGCTTTAACAGTGACAGCTTTGGACCAATCTGTGTTTTCTTCTATGTTGCATCTGTCTGCTGTCTCTCTACTTTTTCCCCAGGTACTAATCAAGGTATAAGCTTCAGGTATATATTTGATACCTATGGGTTTGTATGCATGTTTCTGTGAAAGTCTAATCGGGGTGGAGGTGTTTATTAATGAGTGATGGTTTTGTGTGATTACATTCATATGGCTGCATTTGTGTCTGAATCCAACTCATTTGTCACATTGCATCTTTATGTGCATGGAGAAAAAAAGTGAACTACATACATTTCATTATAAGTCACATGACTAAGAAGGAGAAGAAGGAACAGTCAGTATCCATCTGAGCAACTGACATAGGGATCTATTGGGGCAGGTTTATTTCTGGAATATTTTTCTCCTTTATTGAATCATCAGATTAGCCTTCTTTTTCTGGCTTTTCCACCAACACCACAACTCTGTTTACTCTCTTCAGTTTCCAGAGATGTATTTGCTGATGGACAGATAAAATGGTCAACCTATTTACATAATTTCTTTCCTACTATTCCACTGGGATGAAAGAAATGTATTATTGTACCAGAATAGCTAATCATGGCTAGTTTAAAAAAGGGAAGGGAAGGGAAGGGAAGGGAAGGACTCCAAATGCCACATGTGGGAGGCGGGGAGTGAGAAAGGAAAAGGAAAAAAACAAAACGTTGCATAAGAAAGAAAAGTATAAGGGAAAATGAAAGGCTGGACAGAGAAAGAAACAGGAAAAGCTGTGTGTCAGAGGAAAATGTGCTGCATATTAGATTGAATGTAAAGTGAGAAGCGCACTGTAGGTTTTTGCCAGGAGACCCAAAGGCAATTTTTGCTAATAATGACACTGGTTAGCTAGTTTAACGCAAAGCTGAAATAAAAAAAGCTTTATATAATTCAAAATGCTTGAAAAAACACATTTGAAGCAGTCGTCATGAATTCTGCAGCTTCTTGATATGAACTGCAAGGGAAAGGACTCTATTCAATGACAATTTGTCTGAGCAACACAAACTGAACATTTGAAGCCCAGGTACGTCACTTTCATTTTTTTTCCCAATCCTCTGCAATGCCTCAAAATAAGAAAAGAACTGCTGAACTTTTCTGTCATGCTGTGAAACATCCTCACAGCATGACAAAAAGTCCTCTAGAAGTATACACTATGGTATAAATGTGGTATAAAATGTTCAGTGATTCTGATCTTGTTAAAACATTGCCACGTGGTAATACAAAAGCAAAAACTCTGTATGAGAACATAATGAATAAATATAGACTATCAGATTATTCACTTTTAGTTAACCAACATTATGTAAAATTCAAGGAAACAAATATAGATCAATCTCCCAATTTCTAGTCTGGTGCCTTAGCTACTACACCAAACTGGCTCTCTGTCATTTCCATATGAAATACTGTTGTAACATTCCTTCAATTTATCCTCATTTCAAATTATCCAATTTGGATGACAGAAATTCTCTTAACAATCACACTATTAGATTTATATTCATTCCTTTGCATTGTGCACATATCACTATGTTGATATGTAAATTACAATTTTTAGCATATTTACATAGCCACCCATCTCACAAACACATGACTCTGAACAGCATATAGCAGAACAACAGTTAAAGATTCCATACATAACAATCTAAAAACAGTAAAATAAATAAATAAAATAAGCATATAATGTAAACATATAAAGTAAACAAAAAGAAGAAGAAGAAAAGAACAAACATCCCTTAATCTCATACAGCCATCTTGCTGGCTCTCCCTGGAATTCCCAAAACTGATGAAAAAGCCACATTTTAGGGGACTTCCAGAAGATGAACAGTGATAGAACATCCTCCTAGGCCATACATAAATGTCTGTGTAGTCATATTCTATATCAGCTGAAGCTTCCAGATGCTCTTCCAGGGTAGCCCCATACACAACTTTGTGAGATAGATTGGCAATTTCTAAATGTGATAAATAAGAAAATAATGTTTTCTGGAGGTTACAAGGGCCTGAGTGACTGTGAGCAGAGTGTCATAGTCCAGGGGGCACAACTGGCTCACAATATGAAGCTATGCAAAGGTCCTCCTAACCACAACTGTCACCTTCTCATCTAGAAGGATTTCCAGGTCTGCCTGAGGCAGTGCCACTCCATCCAGTATGAAAGATAGTAAAGTCCCAGAACCAAAAGACCCTTAGAATCCAAAGGTCTCCTGTACACTCAGTCATTTCAGGATTCACATGAAGCCTGTTGTTCCCCATCCAACCCTCAATAACCCTCAATAGTTAACATCATGACAAGATGTTAACTGCATCATTTAACTCATCATAGGCAGAGTTATGTAACTGAGTATCATCAGCGTACTGATGATATGTCACCTAAAGGTGGCAGATGATCTCACACAATAGCTTCATGTAGAAGTTATATAGTAGTGGAAAGAGTACCAAACTCTGAGGAACCCCACGTAATAAGGGTTGAGGGAGAGACTTCTCAGTTCCAATAAATGTATGAACCCACAGACAGGAAGAGAACCAATGCAATACTGTGCCATCCACTCTCAGTCCATGGAGCTGATCCAGAAGGATATCACGGTCAATGTGTAATGTTATGTGAGAATAATCTTGGGAAAAGAGAATATTGTCTAGGGAATGGCCAGATAAGAGCATTGCCCACAGCTGAGTAATGGGAAAGGCAACAGGCTCAGAAGGGACCCTTCCTGGGTTCTCAGGCTATAAAGCAGGGATGTCAAACTGGCGGTCCACGGGCCAGATGCATTACACGCAGGCCATGCCCACCCTGCCTCTGCAAAGGCAAACGTTGCAATACATCACATGACATCACATGATGCAATGAAGTTTGACACCCATGTTATAAAGGAAATGGGAGGAGAAATGTATGCTCAGACTTGCAAGATTCTATCAACGTACCTTTACAATAAAATAGAATTAGTTCATCTGGTTATGTTTCCTAATTGGTCTGACCTGCAAGGCCAATTGCCAGTATCAAAGGTAACTGAGTAATCAAGAAGATGAAGAACGGATACATTATCCCATCCAATTCCTTCCAGAGATCATCTAAAAATGTGACTAAGCTGCTCCATATCAAGGCCCAAATCCCAACTGAAAGGGTGCAGATAATTGCTACACAACCACTTTCTCTAAGACCTTCCCTCAAAAAAGGAGGCTCAATGCTGGATGAAAAATTTCCAGTATGTTGGGATTCATCAATAGCTTCTTGAGAATGAGAAGAACTGCCTCCTTAAGAGGGTAGAACAATTACCTCTCTCAATAAAGAATTGATTATTCCCTCCCCTGGTAGCCTTGAGGAGCAGGTAGCTGAGCTCACAATCATATTTAAAATATTTCTAATATAAAACAGAAAGTTTTCTAAGCAGATATTCACCAAGTTGTCACCAATCTCATTTGTACTTGACTGAATAGTCCAGTCACATTATCTGTATCTTAAGAGTCGTAGCGGTGCAGAGGTTAGAATGCACTATTGCAGGCTAACTCACTGCTCACTCCAGGAGTTTGCTTCTGAGTGGCTCAAGACTGACTCAATCTTCCATCCATCTGAGGTCAGTAAAATAAGGACCCAGATTGTTGGGGGCAATATGCTGGCTGTGAGCTGCTTAGAGAGGGCTGTAAAGCACTGTGAAGTGGTATACAAGTCTAAGTGTTATTGATATTATGCAGTTATACATGTCACTGAACAAAATTTTTACATTCAGAATCTTTTTACCAAGGTCATCTCTTGTTCTCCTATTATCACAATTCACTACAAGTAGGTTAGTAAAAGTACTTTTGATACTTTTGAATTCTGGTGTTGGAGAAGACTCCTGAGAATACTATGGACAGCTAAGGGCAGGGAAAAGGATAATCAAACAAATCAACCCAGAGTTTTCACTTGAGGCACAGAGAACCAGGCTCAAATGATTTGGACACATTATACAAAAGTTCAATTCTTTGTTGAAGGCTCTAATACTGGGAAATGTGGAAGGAAAGAGGACAGCAGCAAGGACTTACTTAGAAAGGCAATAGGTACACCATTGGAGGACCTGAAATACTAGGTTAGGGACAGATCATCATGGAGAAAACTCTATCTATATGGTCACTAAGAGATGACACTGACTTGATGGCACATAATCAAAAATCAATCAACCTTCTGTGGCTCTTTCATATCGCAACACACCACAAGTTAATATGCAACTATTATTACCTATTGATTTCTATTTTCATATATATTCTAATCTACATGACATCAGTTAATACTTTCTGACATTTGTTTCAGTCTCTTCATTTATAACTTAGCATATACATGTGCTTGTTTGCATTTATTCATCAATTCAACAGTGCTATATCACCTTTACTGATATATATTACTTCTTTCTCTTATACATTCACAAGCACAAGGTATCTGTATTCCCTAATTTTATTGTAAAATTGTGGTCTTGATCATTTGCTCCTCTTATATATCAAGATGTGGTTTTGCATATGATCACCAGATGAGGCCATTGATATTGCCCTCCATCATCCATTGTGGTTTTTATCAATCCAGTTGTAATGTTTTCTAGGAAGAAAATCAAGGCTAAAATTTAGTCTTATCTGTGCCACATGCATAATTCCCTGCTAATGGTAAGGACAACGCTTTGACTTATTTTGGCCAATATGCACCAAATACAACCAAAGCCCAATTTTACATTATTCCATGCAAGATGAGATGTCTTATCTTAAGGCAGAGATGTCTGTCTTAAAGTCCAGCATATTGTTGCCTGCATCCTACCAATCAAAAGGTATATGAAATACAGTGTCACACATTCAGGAATCTAAGAATATTCTAGCACCATATTCATCCCATTTGGGTTATACCAACTAATAGCCTGCTGTTGTTTTTCTCATGCAACGGCTGTTTTTTATAATAGTGCAATAAAACATTTCCCATGCTTTTGAGATAAGTTTATTTTGAGAAAGGAGGTTAGCATATGCTTTTATATTTTTACAGTAACAGACAGGAGTCCTCTGATGCAATTGAAAAGCAGCTATAATGCAAGCCTGAAACTTCCTTTTTCGGTCTGAATAAACTGACAGCATACACAGCAGGCATTGCTGTGCTATTTGTGAAAAGCACATTATCTATAAAAAAAAGTTTTAAAATGCCCCTCAAAGCTTGTTTGTTGCAAATTGTCTAGCTTATGGCTTGTACAGTGCAACCAGTTATGTGCAGGAAAGCTTCATTCTGATGCGGTTCTCTAGGTATGTGCACATTACAGCATTTCTGCTAGCAGAACGAGCAACTGAAGGACTTCTGCGATTATTTTGAAGTAGATCATTGTGAACTATTACAGCCCATTGTGACAAGATTGCTGGCTCTGATTCTAGCATTGACAGATTGTTAAAATGCTGGCAAGCCTTGAGATAAGTTATTTTTAGAGTTTAGGTAAGGGCAGATGTCCCTGCATACTACCAAGAAGTTTCAGCAATGACAAAAAATGTAAGTAATATATTAGAATGTTTTCCTTAGGCAGGTTGTGAAATTATTTCAGACTATACTAAAATACTGAAAGCTAAGTCATTTAGCATCATATCAATGTATGATCTCATGAGCTACAGGGAACTTGAAAGAAAAGCTATGCACCATTTTTATAGGTTTGCAACAAACACTTGCAAAGAAATTGAAGGTGAATGTATAGTTTTGTTTTAAAATGTCAAGAAATACCACAGCAATAGATGTAATTTTCTGAAAGCAGATTTCATGACCAATTGTCCAAACAGACTGTGGCAAATCATGGGTCCTTTAAAGAATGTTTTAATGAAATTGCAATTTATTGAAAGAAATGTATTTGGACATACAGTTAAGTATAAAATGGCAATGTGGATAGTGTTGTTATTTTTCTTGGCCAACAATGGGAAAAACAGGCATCACTTGGCAAGCACTATTTGTAATTGTTGCAGAGGTAGAACAGTGCAAGAGAAAAGTGTGCTGTTCTGGCAGCTGTTGGTAAAGGATGGGGAGAAAGCACATGATCCCTTCCTCCTGTCGGAGATCCAAATCTAATTCACTTCAGCATCTCATGACCACAAGGGCATAGGAGGTAGATATTTTTATTTATTATTTATTATTACATTTCTATACCACTCATCTCACCTAAACAATTCTAGGTGGTTTACAACAATTGTAAATTTAATCTTAGTTTCACCCTTTGGGTATCTGGTCTTTGTCTAAGAAACTGCTGGGTTAGGTTACTTCTTTCTGCCCATTATCCCAACTATACTTACATAAACCACATGTTCTGTATAGTGAACTGAACAAAGGTGGAGCCATTTGTTTTACATCACCCATTTCAAATGCATCTGTGTTATGTCTGACCTCCTTACAGTTCTAACAGGATGCTCATGAAGAGAATGTGGAAGAGATAAAATGGGCCAGTTGTAAGGACGGTTGAAAGCAGCAGTGGGAACTGGGTTGTAAATCAATAAGAAAGAAAGCAAAGAGAACATATGTACTTTTCCTGAAAGCATATTTATTTTCTTTCTGAAGCTTAGAGGTGAATCCGAGTAAGACACATCAAGTAAGACACATCAAGTAAGAGGGTTTTTTTAAAAATAAAAAACAACAACAACAACAAGGAAGTCAGTCTCTTCTAACAAATAAGTCACATGGGACTTTACAAACCTCTAACCCAAGTTCTGGAAGAACAGCTAGGTTTTTAAAGTCTTCCAAACATCAAAGTGAGAGTAACCTGGGTAGGAGAATATCATTCCAAAGAGTAGGTGCCACAACAGATACATACTTCCCAAGTCCTGATTGATAGCAATGTTTGAGTGATCTTAGTGGATGGAAAGAAATGATGGGAATATATAGCCCCATGGATAATTTGCCGTATGCCAAGAAAGGCTGTTTGGTGATAACCAGCACTTTGAATTGCATCTGGAAACCCATTGGTGACTAGCATAGCTTATAGAGCACAGATGTCACATGGGTGTACTGAATCATGCCCAATACAGCCAACCTATCTCCCATGGCTTCTGCTTATTCATTCTAAAAGTGGGAGAATTCTCATTGTGATACATGTTCATGTTCTGTTTTCTGAGTGTCTGAAATGAAGGCAATTGCTACAGTAATTTTGCAGAACTATTAAGGACAGAAAGCAAGGAAAATAGGAAGTTTCTTTTTAACAGGTTTTTCTTTTGTTTCTGTCTCAGGATCCTAAAAATTACAATGCAGAACACATCACCAAATCTGTCATCTATAGCCAGTGCTATACCATAGCTGCATTTATTATGACCTACTTGATGGAGATGTTCAGTTGATGGAAATAAACCAACATTCAGGAGTTGACATACACACTGAGTGAGATTAATAGACAAAGCAACAGAACCAGATAGGGAGGATCTGTAAAAATACAGACCAAGAAACAGAACAAAAGTACATACATAAGTTGCCACCTATCGTTTATAGCCCAAGCCAGGCAAACATATTATTAATAAGTTACAGGCCACTCTGAACAAGGACAGTGTGCTTTCTCAAGCACTTTATCCAAACCTGGATACAGACAATACCCATCCCAAAGCAGATTCTCACAAGCAATAAGAAACAGCAGGACATTAATGCTACCATGGGATGAAGAGCCTGAACAAGCCTAGATGTCTATTTTGCCTTCACATTTATGCCAACATTAAAATCATGCTCCCAACAAGATTCAAAGTGCATTAATATGTTATTTATCCAATGTGGTATTTGCCATTATCTGCCAGCAATTCTTTTTGGGATTCTACATTGGGCAAACAGGTCATGCTTTGCAACAAAGAATGGATACAATTTGGCATCACAACTCAAATCAAGGAAAAGTAATATTAGAGTCCTCTAATCTCCCAGGACACTCTATTACAGATTTCAAGTTGCCATTTTAGAATAATGAAACTGCTCCAGCATCATAGAAAAAGAGACTGCTGAATTCATATATATCTAGAAGTTTCAGGCTACCTCAGAAGCTTTTAATCAACACAATGGGTTTTTAACACATAAGGATTCTTAATTAATGAGTTACTTGTAATTTGTCTCATCTGTAACCTGTATCCATATAATTACCATTTTTTCTCTCCTTTGTCTCATCCTTTTTTCAAACCCTCCATTTGATGATGAGAGCTACCGTATACCGTTTAGCATAGCTGACTAGCCAGAAAAGGTGTTATCAGACTATTTCTGATTTTTAATTATCATGAACTAGTACAGCTCTCCTTCTGCAATGCTAATGGAAATGTGCTTGCTGAAAGGAGAAAAAAAAATCTTTTAGAATACAAATATTTTAAATCCAACATAGATTTTGTATCTAATATACAGATCTTAGAGACAGATCTGTAAGTTTTAGTTCAGTTTCTGTGGTGTCAGTGAACAGATATGAACAGATCCGGAAACCAACTATACAGACTGTAAAGACTGGAACCGTGATGACGAATGAATAGCATGCGTGCCAGAAGTGGCATGCAGATCCATCTTTCCGGGCACGCCATCCATCGCCCATTGCTCTTCAGGGTTCTGGCGTGTGCATGCACACCGGCCAGCTGCACTTCATGCACATGGGAGTGCCGAAAACTGGAAGAGCAGCTCCCTGGAGTGCATTTGTGTGCTGGCCTGCTGGTCTTTGCGCATGCTGGAGTGCTGGAAACCAGAAGAGCAGCTCCCCCATACGCATTAGAAACTGGAAGACCAGGTGGCCAGCGCGCATGCACGCACCAGGAACCTAGGCTTCCGGTTTCTGGCATTCCTGCGTGCATGTGTTGGGGAGCTGCTTTTCCGATTTCTGTCATATGAGCGTGCTCCCATTTCGGCACTCGGTGCTGAAAAGGTTAGCCACCACTGGACTAGAACTATACTTTATTAAGAAGCTACAGCAGGGGTATCAAATTCACATCCTCACACCATCATTACATGACATATCGCAACTTTTTTCTCCTTCGCTAGACCAGGTGTGGCAATGGCTACCGTGTGACACATCCAACACACAGGCCACGAATTTGACAGCCCTGAGCTACAGTAACAGAAACTTGCAAAACTAATTATGCTTTTCCTCCTCTCCCTTTTATACCCAGGTGTCTCACGGAGAAACCAGCCTGGTTTTCCTCTTAATAGGGCTTAAAGAATGCTTGTGACTTTTTTGTTTACAAAAGAGTTTTGGAATATTGCTTCAAGGACATGTTCATGACTCTTTGCATGTGAGTATTCCATTTTGAATATATTGTTTAACATCCTTATCTGTAATGCTAATTTGAGGTTGTTTATGGGGACAATATTCAAAAGCACAAATTCACTTAAGTTCATTATTTCTTTTCTTAGAAAAAATACTTAAAGGGTGATACTCTCTACAAAGTACATCTCTAGATTTATAGGATTTACTCAGTGTGACTTTTTAAATCTTTTGACCATAAGTCATGAAAAGGGAAATTATTATTATTTTAAATCCAAGGCTCATATTTAAGTTCTGTATTATGGGTTTGTATTCAATATAATCTTTAGCAAAGGAAAACTGCAAGATGACTTGGAGACAGTAACCATGAGAATCAATGGCTCATTTTCTTCTGGCTATAAAGATATGCATTGGTAGCACATTTATCCAGGTATTTGCAATATGATGTGCCTTTCAGTCTAAAATAAACTTTGTTCTTATTTACTTATTTTAGAACAGGTGTATTTACTTGTGACTCTTTTATCTAATTATTTACATTGAATTCTTTATGCACTGCTTGGAATTCTTTGGAAGATTCTCATTATCATACTAGAAAATATATTAGTGCTAACATTCGTTGTGAAAAATAATTTGTTCTTGAATTTATTCATATTTTAAACCTGTTGCACTAATATAAAATAAATCAAAAGCAGGGGTTGTTTTTGCAATAAATCCAAAATGAGTGCATTTTCTAGAGAAAGTGGCAAGTGAGTGTACCCAAGGTTATTCAACCCAACAACAAGCAATTATCTGAGCTTTCAGACCTCAATATACCATTTTACAAAGTCTTGCAGTATAGTTTCCTCTGCAAGGCACTAAATTAGTATAAAGTAATCATACTTTCCTCTTGCTGAAGTAAACAAAAGCTGAAGGATTCATTTCACAAAAGTACAAAATGGCACTACAATTGTTTAAAACTGATTGACAAGTTAGAGTTAGTAAGACATACTTTTTAAAAAAGAAATCACATGTACTGTCTAAAACACTTGTATAAGCAATCATTACATTTTGAAAAAGTCATAAATTATATTGTATTTATGATCATTGAAAATATAATAAAAGATGAGTATTTTTAAAAATGCTTAAAATAATTATTATAAAATAATTAAAAATATTTTTTTAATTAGCAAAATATTTAAAACATACCTAGAACTATAGCCTGGTAAATGATCATTCTCAACAAACATCTCAGCTATCACATTTGTTAAAATTTTACGAAGTCATCAATTTACACTGATACCTGAAAAGTCTTTAAACAGCTTTGATGTCAGATGGGCATATACATCCAATTTGAGCCTGAAACCATTTAGTAGTTTCAAAGAACAAATAGAACGTTTTTATTAGTAGGCAGGAAAATAATTCATTTATAAATAAAGGTTAAGCCAAGGAAACTGTAACTCACTTATTATTTCAACACCTCATTTGAAGTTACTGATATACTTTTCAATAACATACTTTTTACTGCAAGATACTGTGTTTTTAACTTTGTTGTAAATTCTGCCTTTATTTGCAACTCCTCGGGTTTTCTTCTTCTTACATCTTATATTAGAAAGCAGTGATATATATTCAAGCCGTCAGCGTATTTTATTCACTAACTGAAGAAGCTTAAAATTTTAACATAATAAAATAAATTGTATTCTTTAACAGAAAAAAAACCCATCGAGTTCATTTTCCTTAGCCAAGGCTTAGAACACATCTCTATATGTTTAAACTTGTTGGAGAGAAACTCACAAATCAGCTTTATAAAGAATTTTAAAAACAAAGCCAACAAATTTCCCACCTCATCTTTTAATGTATACATCGTAATAAAATAAAGATGCTGAAGTTCAAATACTTTGGCCATCAAATGAGAAGAGATCGACTGAAGGCAAAAGGAGAAGGGGACAGTAGAGGATGAAATGGTTAGTGTCAGCAACTCAATTTGGGCAAACTCTAGATGACAGTGGAGGACAGGAAGGACTGGCATGCTATGGTCCATGGAGTTGCAGAGTCAGGCATCACTTAGAAATTGAGCAAAAGTAATAAACTGATAGTAGTTGAATTAAGACTTTTTTATTGTTGTTTACTAGTCATGGTATATAATACTGAGATCATATATTGTCTACTTTGAGGAACTCTTCGTAATTGGAACACAATCACACTTTAAAATGCTCTTGAAAAAAAAGTGGTAAAAATAGAGTGGGTTTATATAGGTAGGGTACATCTCAGATTTATTATTATTGTTTTTTAAGTGCTTTGTATTGAAACAAGAATAACTGATGACTAATGCAAGCAAATATAAACCTGATATAATCTTTCTTTCCATGTTTATATGTTCTTCCTTTCCAGGCTTATAAACTCCTCCATTTGAAGCCATCCAGTAAACATCACTGCTATTCAAGTATATGCTCTTACTACAGCCACAATGATGGATGACACTGAGGAATTATCTAGTAAATTACAAGTATTAAATGGAAAATCAAGATAGATGTGAGAAGTACTACTGATGGACTATTGAAATGCAAAGGTTAAAGAAAATACTGTAACTTGAAATTATAGAAATATTTAAACCTAGGTAGTAATGCAATAATAACATTTTGCAAAAATATTTTTATTGCAAACATGTACTTCAAGCAATATAAATGCATAGCAACACCATTTGCATAACATCAACATCAAATAATGATTGCATAGTTGTATATAGAAGATGGACACACACAATAAAATCAATCATGATACTTTCAGTTTTACATTGTGAAATAGATTGGGACAATTATATGGGACAAACTAAAGAAAGTAGGTGTATCAGCAAAATTTAGTCTGGAGAACATACAAAATTTCAGTACAAACAGGAATAGATTTAGTACACTTAATCTGAAAGTGAACCTAAGGATACACTGTATGGGAAGACATTAAAGCAGGAAGCAAGAAAATATATTCGCAAAATTTCAAAGAAAATTTTGGCTTTTAGACAAATTTTCATGATAATTAAAGAAAGACAGAAGATAAAAGTCTTGGGCAACAAAGACACATTCTATGATACCTGAATGTAGAGTTTCAATATTAAGAACCGAGAGAATGATTTTTCAATCATTCTTTTTATTTCTTTTCAATCATGTCCTGGACACGTTCCTGCAGTTATTTGGCAAAGTTTTTCAGGTTTGCCATTATCTCCTTCCTATGACTAAGAGAAAGTGATTGGCCTAGGATCAACTAACCAACTTCATGCAAGGCAGCACTTGGAACTCTAGCAGTCTCTGAGAATTAAACATGATTGAATGGAAGAAAAAAATGGAGAGATAGATAGTAAATGCAAGTTTGAGGCTTAGTTTTGCTTTATTTGCTAAGTTAATTAGTATATCAGAGGATTTCTTATCATGAACAAGTAAACAGTGGTTTGGACTAGAAAAGAGAGTGAGATAAGGATCCATATACTCCCCATATCTGTTTAATGTCTATATATAATATAAGAATCCATATTAATTATAAATATTCATAAGGGTAAAAATATACTGTGTAATTTAAAAGTCAATGCTGAAGAGGTGAAGGTGGATAAGGATATTTCTGTGATAATGAAGATGAGAATAGCTAAAGTGATAGCCTTTTCATGCTAATGTATGATTGTGACAGCCAGTTTCTGCAATAAAATGGAAAAAAAGAGGTACTTTTAGTTTATGAATTTAGAAACAATTATTAAGAGTACCATGGACTGCAAAACAAATCAAATGTTCCTCTCCAAATAAAGATTGATTGCTCTTATGAGATGTCAATCAATAAACATAAATTCACATACTGAGGGATTGGATGAGGGAAGTAAAAATATGGTGGATGGATGAACTGTTGATCAAAATGATTACTGGGTTATCAATAAAGGAGAGCATTTGTGTATAGAAACATCAGAAGTCAACTTGATGGCACCTAAGTAACGTGACCCACATGGGTCTGCCCTTGAAAAGAACGCAAAAATTGTAGCAGAGAATGCAACAGAAATTTTATAACACTGAACCAAAGAGAACTGTACTGATTGGCTGTTTGTTACTGATTCCTATACTTAAGGATGCAATAATGTTCAAGGCCCTTAAAGGTTTAAGGCCTTTGCCATGGGGATCAAACTGAAGGCAATATTATCATAACTTTTGACATCAGGTGAATATTTGGCCTTTTCTTCTCAAACTCAGATTTGAGAAGGGATTGTTTGTTTCTTAAATATTTTTGTTAAAGTTCTTTATTATTGTGTATTACACATTATACTATATTTCAACTAATTTATTACCGTATTTATTTTGCTACTGTTTCCTATTTTGTCTTGCTTTCATGGGTTGTATGCTTCTGTGGCTACACTATACAATATTTTAAATTAATAAATAGCACCATATCTTCAGTCTTAATGTTTTATGTTATTATAATATATCATATTATAATTTCTTTTATTATTTATTATTATTACATTCATGAAACAAAGCACTTAACAAAACAGACTCCAATAAACACAGAAATTTCCAGACTCTCTTTCATTTATTATCTCCCATCTTCTGGTGGAAACTTTTAATTATCTTCATACTTCTTCTATTGTGTTTTGCTTTTCCCCTGTCATTTAATGTATTCTCTTTGCTTTGAGTCAAGCATAATTCCTGGTGACATCCTGGACACCGCTATATAATTTTCCTGTCAAGCTTATGGAAATCATTGTCTTTTTCTGGAATTATTTTTTCAATTTTTCCAGTCTAGTTTATAGTGTTCAAATTCCCAGATTGTGCCCATTTAGAATTCACTTCTGTGATCACTTAAGGTCAGCTGGGTGCTGCCACCTGCTGAAATATTTTAACAAACTTAAATGCATGCAAAACTCAGGCTTCTCATTATTTTTAATTTATTTCCCTCTGACAAAATACTGGGATTTGAAATATTCTTTAATCTTAAATGCAAAGACCAAAAGGTTTAATCCAAATTAAAATGAAACATGTTACTGTTTTAGATTTTTCTGTACTATTATTTTTGTAGTATAGAGTATATAAGCTGTTTTATAAAGCTGTTTAGTCTATTATCTCTAATCAAGGCAGTTAGTTAGCTTTCTAAGAGACTGGGAGCCATTTGTGGACTTTCTACATGTTAAATACAATAACAAATGTAACAGAGGGATTTGAAGACTGGTGTAATATTTGGATTAACCTGTTAACTGTTGGTTTTTTTAATTTTTCTTTATTTTTATATATATGTGATGCTGAGTCAATTTAATTATTAGATATAGACATCTCATCTGAAATATTTGTTTATATAATATATTTTTCTTGTTAAATAAGGATGAAAAAGTTTATAACTATTTGCAGACCACTATGTAAGGGGGGGAGGGGGGATTTATCAGGCTTTTTAAAAAAGAAAATATTTTCAGCAATCAGCCAGGGTGGATTTTTTCTATATTTAATGTTGAACATTTCATGTTAGGGTTATTTTTCCCCCTTTTTTGTACACATTTTTTGTTACTGTTGGATGTATGTTTTTTCTCTTTTTTCTGTTTTGTATTTTATTCCCATTGACAAAACATAATAAATATATATTTTTAAAGAAGAGATACACATTATTTTGGATTTACATGTCAACTGGTAACACTTTTAAGAGATTGGAATTGATGTTCAATAACAGATATCCAATAAGAACAACACATATCCAATAAGAATAACATAGTGTTGTTTGTTATAATATCCAGTTGTCACTCTAGATATCGATGTTACTGTTGAAAACATGCCATTGAAATAAATATCAAACATACATAAATTGTTTCTTATGATAAAATCAGTAGCAGATTGGGATTATAAATGCTGTGGCTGTTTCACATTCCATGTTGCTGCTTGTTTGATTTTAGCTTAGAATATTATGTAAATATTTTTGTTGAAGAAGCTATGTTCAACAAACCATGTTAAAATGAATCATGATGTGAGGTGAGTTGGACTGAGAGACAGAGTGATTAGCCCAAAGTCACCTAGACAGCTTTCATGCCTAATGCAGGACTGGAATTCACGGTGTCCTGGTTTCCAGTGTTGGTGCCTTAACCATTAGACCAAACCAGCTCTATCTACAGTATATGTATGTATGAATGTGTGTATGAATGTGTATATATACATACATAAATACCACACACATATACATATATACATACCAAACTAGGAATATAAGTACAGCAGGAACGTAGTGTGATGACCCGGGGCATGGCACAGAGATAACATGAACAGCTGGCAGTTCAAACTGGCCTTTTTGTGCTCCAAATTTCCCACAAACACTCCCACGTTGCTGACAAGTCCCTGAGCAGGGTGATAATAAACCCCCACACAAACCTCAAGCAGCCTCTGGTTGCAATTAGTCCAGCTGCACGGCAATAAATCCCAAATGTTTTTGATAAAACATGAGCAAAGCAAGGAATTCAGGGAGCAAAATATCCAGACAATCAGTCCAGAATGCCACACAGGAATGCAAGGATTCTTGGCACATTCAAACATCAGCACACAACAGTTCAAGAACTCAATGTTTGTTCCCGACAAATGCCCCTCCCCACAGCATCTTCTTAAGTCTCATTCCCCAGGTGTGTCCAGTGAAGCTGAGCGGGGTAATCTCCTCCGTGAGTGGCCTGCTCCATCTGACTGATCCCGCCTTCTCTGCATTCTCTGAGCCCTTGCATCAGTAGGGAGTGGTTCTTGCCCCTTGTCTGAGCTCTGTTCCTGCCTGCCTGCAGGCCTAACTAATTCCAAAAAGCCTTGCCTGGATTGGTTCTGCCCTTCCCCAGTTTCTTCCAAGACCAACAGAGCTGCTCTCTCACTCTCTGTCACTTCTTGTTCCATCTTATCTTCCTCCGCCGATTCAGACTCCGACTGGGGCATAACACGTGTGAAAAGCATGGTAACTTTAGCCAAAAACATGCAGTTTCAGGTAGATTGGATAAATTTGCTCTATAATTAAATAAACTACTACTGAGAAATACTAGAAATTAGTTATTTTAGTGTCACACACACCAATTACTCCAATAACCAGGGTTCCCTGTGTACAATATAATTTTAATTCAACAGATAATAAGGACCGCTCAAATATGAAATTGCACAGTGAGACCTAAAATTAAAAAGAGAAATTCATGACCCTGAACATATTGAAGTAACTGTTGTTTAATTTTCATTAAACAACTATAAATAAAACAATAATAACTCAACAATAAAAGTGTTGAGTTAACAAATACTGATAAAAAAATGATAAAGGGGATTCTAGATGTCATGAAGTTCACACAATCATTTTGTAAGATGTGCTAGGTAAAAAGAAAAGAAAAATCCCTCAGATGTAAAACAAGCATTGTGACAGGAGAACTGAGAGTACTTTTGATCTGCTCTCTGTACCTGTCTGTCCAAAAGTCAGCCTGTTATGGTCAACAGGATTTATACTCAGCTCAAAAGATGTTCCATGGTACAGTGAATGAGATCTTCTAATGCTTTCTATACTTGACATTATTGAAAGCAATGGTAGACTAGATTAACATTTTTGTATATATACTGCTTTGGATAAATTATTTAACTTTGGATTTTTATTCTAACCATCTAGTTTAAATCGGGCTTTTTCCATTGTCTTGTTTACATTGAAAAATCTTACTATACTAGACATAAATTCTGACAGACATTGCCGCTTCTATGAAATTGTTTTAACTGCTTGGGAGCTTTGTAGCCCAAATTGAAACTTGAACAAAGTACTGTGGAAAAGCAACTTCTCTAAATAGAAAGAAACGGAGTCGCAGGCTACCCTCGAGTAATACATCACTGCAATGCATCAGTAAGCCCTGGATTCTTGCTGAGACAGCAACACCAAAAACGTAAAATGAACTAGTGAGAGCTGTAAAGATAAGCCTAGGTGGTAATGCAACATCCTCAGTTGCACATCTGAGATTGTTGAGGGCTGTTTGCACCAAGGAAGTGCTGAACAGAGGTATAAAAGGCTGATACTCTAAGCACATTAACTAGAAAATAAATCCTTTTGAAATTAAGCATTGTATTGCTTTGACTTTGAAGTGTTGTTTTTGTGTCTTTGGAAGAGATAATCATGAAGAGCTTGCACTTAATGTAGCAGGATACTACTATAAAATGTGCTTCTTTTTCTTGCAAATTAAAGTGGCTTTGGTTAACATTTAGAGTGCACAAAATATCTTATTTCCACCTGAAAATGGCATGCTTATGTATAAATGAAAAAAAATCAATATTTTAAAGTTTATCCCAATCAGTATTAAAGTGGAGATTAAACAAGTTTTAATTTTTAAAAATTGACTTGGTAAGAAAGCTAGGAGGATAGACAATTTCTTTCCCTATTGCACCGGTATAATCTATTTGTGTAATAGTTTGCTTAAGACTGATACTGTTATATATTTTGGAAAGTACAGAAGATGACCTTGATGGGGATATGCAGGAACAATTGCCTAGGCAAAAGGGGCTGAAGCATTTTTTAAGTCCAGAATGTTGAGATAACATTCTGAGTGGCTTAATTAGATGCTTCCCTAATTCTCTGAACTATAAGCACCAGGAGGAGGAGGTACACACAATTAGACCTGCAAGATTCTGTTATTGTACCCAATCTCGATAAAAATAACTTTAGCCTTCCTGTGGAGATTATTTCCTGGTGTAGTTTACTACTGTGGCTGACATTTATACATCCTTTTATCGATATAGTTTCATTTAAGCACAGCTTAATCACATTCTTGAACCACTATCTCAAAGGTTCCCATTCAACACCGAAGATATTGTATTAATCAGATTATCAGTGGCAGCTTTGCAATAATGTGTATAGTGAATATCTGCTCTTCACTAAAAAGGAAAATACTGCTTTATAAGAAATTTGAAAACAGTTAATAAGGACATTTAGATTTTGTGTTGCAATGTAGCCAACGTCACAGAAAAGGCTTGGGGCAGGGGAATAACACTAGCATATGAAGGTAGAATCTTAAGCTTCTGTCTTACAAAATTTGGGCTGAATTGTTCAATCTCTTTGCAAGAAATGTTCAAAGAATACTGAAACACTAAGAAATTCAACTCTTTCCAATATTTCTTATGGCAAACGATTGAACATGCAAATGAATATTTAGACAAAAAAAGGAGAATGTTTGCCTTTATATATATATATATATATTCTAAAAATATGGCCTCCCTAATGAGTTCATTTACATGACAAATTACTTCTGCATTCCCAGAAACCTTATCCAAACACTTAGAGGTATTGTGCTACATGCAGATGAATAACACCCACTGAAACTTATGCTTATGACAGCTTCATTTCTTTTTTGCTGGCATGTGCTTTATGTATAAGATACGAATCACAAATTTTCCATGGAGCATCTTGGAACTTCATATATTAATTAACTGAAGGCTAAGATCAGTAAGCAATAATGAATCTGCTGCTCCTATATCTGGACAGATTTAAACCATAGCCAAATAAATGTCAGTAATTCCTAATTCACCTGTTTATGGCTGGCCTCAATGTTCTCAACAATATTATTTACCTAATGTATAAACTATAAAACAGACCTTCTGAAAAACATATCAGTTGTTAGTTTGTTAAAAATAGAACAATTTGCTGCAGAATAAAGAAGAAATTAACATGTATGAATGGTAGTGAAGTCGTTTATGTAAATATTTGGAATTAAGAAAAGCAGAACTTTTAGACCAGGTTGTGACTATACTAATATAAGAGAGGGGAGAAGAAGAGTATATATATAACATAATATTGTATAGACGGGATTATTAGGCAAATCAAATCAAAATCAATGGGAATACCACAAAATTGTTTTCTTTAGTTATCTGAATTTAGAAATCAACTATAATGTGGGTTTCACAGTTTTGCACATATTTAAGATTTGGCACACCCCAAAATCTACAAATATATTTTTACTGCATGACCATTCTTATGGTATGGCACAACCAGACAATTTTCTGGATCTATAATACATAATCAACCACCATACATATTTTATAACTAAACTCCATGAGGCACCTCCGATGTTTGCATTACGCATTCTAGGTCTAACACTACTGAAGCCATTAATTTTTTCAATAATTTTTAGACACAAAAAAATTCACAGTCATTAGATAAAATTACTCCTAAATAATTTAAATACCTGAATTATTTTATTTACTCATTTGTTACTTTTACATTTCACTTTTCCTCCTACATGGTCTACACCAGGAGTGTCAAACTCACATTGTCATGGCAGCATGACATGACATATAGGGACTTTTTTCCCCTTTGCTAAAATGGGTGTGGGTGTGGCCCACGTGTGACACATTCAGTCCACAGCCCGGGAGTTTGACAGCCCTGGTCTACACAGTGGTCCCTCTTCCTTTTCCCCACAGCACCCAAGAGGGCACAAGTCACCCTAAGTCCCTAAACAGTTTCCATGGCTGAGAACTGAGCTGACTCTGGGTTTCCTTGGCTTAACTCCAATGCCTTAAATGCCTTGACCACTGGCCTCTTGATACGGCACAGGCCTCTTGATACGGTTATTTTTGTATTTTACTTATTTGTTTAATCAGTTTATTCATTTTTGTATTTAACCAATCCACTTATATTGCTGCTCCCTTCACATATATAACTTTGGGCAGTCTAGAATGAAAATAGACAAGAGATGAATAAAACACATACAGTACAAAACATAAAAGCCCAAAGCAATTGAAATAACAGAATAATCATCAACATAAGGAATTAGGCTGTGACTCACATCCAGGGTCCCTGGCTTGGGCACAAAATCAAGTTATAAGGGCCTTGCAAAGGGCCAGCAGAGTCAGGACCAGAGATCTGATCTCTGGATTGATTATATTCCAGATTCTGGGCTCTGCCAGCTGACTCTCATCAGCTGAGAAGACCTTGAATATGTTTCTCCTGCTGGATTGGGTAGGAGGGGTAAAGACAGTTGGGAAGAGACATGGCAAATAACCTCATCTCACCCCAAGAAGGCCTTTAAAATAACTGCCAGCACTTTGAATTGCACTCAGAAGCATACTGGAAAAAAGTACAGCTTGCAGAGTAGTGATGTCACATGTGACAAATAGCTGACACCATTAACTGCCCATATGACTGCATTCTGCATCAATTGAAGTATCTGAATCCTCTTCAAAGAAAGGCCCATTTTGATCATGTGGCAGTAGTCCACTCTGGAGGACATGAGTGACTGTAAACAGGGCCCATACGTTCAGGAAATGACAACTCACATATAACCTAGTGAGCATGGGGCTTGCTCCTTGTTTATATACAGTACTTGCCATGAAAGTGTTGGTGTGACTGTGGTATTCTCCTTGATTAGTTCCTTGATTAGGGTATTTGTTTTTGTTTACTTAAGATTTTTTGGAGGGCTTCACATTTAGTCTTTGACTTATGATCATAATTGAGCCCAAAATTTATGTTGCTAAGTTAGACAGTTGTTAAGTGAACTTTGCCCCATTTATGACCCTTCTTGCCACATTTGTTAAGAGAATCACTTCAGTTGTTATATTCGTAACATGGTTGTTAATTGAATCTGGTTTCCCCATTGACTTTGCTTGTCAAAGGGTCGCAAAAGCACATCACATGACCTCAGGACACTGCAACCATCATAAATATGAGTCAGCTGTCAAGTGTTTGAATTTGTACCGTGTGGCCATGGGGATGCTGCAATGATCGTAAGTGTGAAAAATGGTCATAAGTCACTGTTTTCAGTTCCGTTGTAACTTTGAACAATCACTAAATGAACTGTTATGTCAAGAACTATCTGTATGCTGCCTTGATGCTATGTAGTTATAATAAATTGTTGGTTGTTTCTGAGATGTTTTTGATATATGACAGTTATTTTTTTTCATACCTCATGTTACAGATGTTTCATTATCTTCCAGCTGGATAATGAAACATCTGCAAGCAAGCAAACAAGCTCAGAGCACACCTTCTCCACTTCCTGAGGCTCAACAGGGTTAAATTCTCCCCACATAAATAAATAAGTCCCAGTCCCGTAGCCTCCACCGGACCTTCTCATATTCTGAGATTTTTATAAATAATTTCATGATATAAATTTTGTATTATAATTTTACAATTCACATAACTAAAAAAAATAAGATCCTTACCACTTTATATCATAATTATTCAGTGACCATCTTTAGAGTTAATTTTTAGAAAAAGCATAATACAATTTTGACTTAGGACTTGGATAACTGGTAGGCCACTTGCTCTATAATAAACACGCTTATCAATTAACTTGGTAAACTGCTAGTTTCTTTAATTTACTATTTATTTATTTAATCAATTTATATAGCTGCCATCTCACAACTGCAACTTTAGCATTATTAGCTAGCATTGTAATAATAATCTTAACTAGAATCATACGGTGCTGAAAGCAAAATGGCATTATCATCCCTGAAATATATATTATTGGAAAGCTAGCTTTCCAATTAACTGTTTCGCATTATAATAATTATTAACATCATTATCAGGGGTGGGCTGCTGCGTGGTCGCAAAGGTTCGGGCGAACCTCTAGCTCTGATCTCCGGCTGGGCCTGCCCACCCACCCCTGTGCTAAGCTATCCCTAAATAACTCACTTTTCCCCCACCCACGCTGCCCAAGTGAGCTCCACGCAGTCCCTGCTGTACTCACCAGAGCTGCTTTAATCCATCAGCTGCCTCCCTGTAGCTTCATTTCAGCCTCAAAGAGGCGCATGCGACCGAAGCGAGCGCTCGTGTGCATGCACACGCGTGACCAGCGAACCGCTTGCCAAAGCAAGTGCAGCCCGCCTCTGATCATTATTAATAATAGATTGATTGATAAGATGCCAAATCACAAATAAGACAGCATACAAACATTTAGAAATTAGTTATAAAAAACCAAGTGATCTTATTTCTACTAATTGAGATGCTACAAATCAATGCACAATAAATGTAATTAAATCAATAAATAAACTTGTAATCTACTTCATTTGGTCATCAGAATGATCTTAGGTGGCAAATTATAATCTGAACCTTTCCTAGATGTACCATCTTGTACACATAAATAGTCTTTTTAAAATATATAGTTAAACTGAGTCTTCTACTATTGCATTCCATGCATTTTGCAATAATTGCAAATATTTTAAGAAGAAATTGATAGATAGATAGATGGTCATAGCTAGTGATAGTACTAGTCTGTTAAATATGTTAAACATTGCACCAGTCACTCACGGTAGGGCTACTACCGTAGATCTGGGCTGCAACAATGCAAGGATCATTAGATGAAAGCAAACTTAGTGTATCTTTGAGAGTAACATGAATCCTTCTGATTCTGAGAGACTAAATTCTTAGTCTGTAATTAATGATTTTTTATAGGTTGTCAGTCCTTGTAAGTGATGAGTCAGACTCAGCATGAGTTACTGTAGATTCAGATAGTGGAATCAGAAATGACCTTGGGAAAGTGCCAAGCCTTAAATCATGCCACCAGTTAAAGAGGACTGAGGAGCAAGGATCTTGAGAAGTGAAGCATCACTTCTCTTATTATGCAAAGCCAGGCATAACTCAGATAATATGAGAGTGACGTTCATCCCCTTGCTGGAAATAATTCTCTGCATCCTGACTAATGTTCCTCTAGCTTCCATCCCCTGCTCTGTAAATAAAATTTCAGCTCGACTTTTGGATTGACTTTAGGGGATTTCTCAAGCTCGTGACCCACATCCGCTAAAAGATTTATGACAGGCCAATTAAACTTCACAAACTTGTAACTGCATAGCTTTTTGCTTGCCTCACTCTCAGAGTTCTGTAAGACAGAGAATGTATATACAATTTACAGTCATAGTGATGTTCTTGGTGGTCGTTACTCATTTCATGCATATTAAATCCTCAAAAATATAAAATTCATACTTTCACATTTTAAAAAAACAGTATTTCATGTCCTACATATGCACTATTATATTTAGATGCATTCTTTCTTTTTTTTAAAAAATAGCACAGTCTCCTTATTAATCTTTTTTAAAAATATTATTAAATAATTAGATAAAATATAATTATTGAATACTATCTTTCCCTTTATATATTATGTTTACTTGTTTATCATTTTTATATTGTATTTTGTTATTTTTGGTTGTATGCTACCCAAAATTATGGACAGCTATATAAATCTTCAGTGCTAGTAAATGTAGATATATAGATAAAGATAAAGATAAGGATTGATAACTGCAGTATTCATTCATTGCTATGTAGATTATTATTAAAACCTTTGGCTGTTTGGAAAATCTAAAAATACCATCCAATTAGAAAACCAAGGATGATCAAATACCTAATAAAAGTACCATAAGACCATGTTAACCTAGATACATATAATTATTTACAATAGAATCAGAAAATAAAATTAATTGGAAAATTACTCTTTTTTACCTCTAGCCATTTTATTTATCTCTAATTGTTCCACACCAACATCCTTCCATTAGATAAATGCTTCTTCCTTTACTATATTGTATATCTGATACAGTTATGACCTAACAGTATGCTTTTTAATGTTTCTGACAATAATTTCTAAAAAGACAAGGTAAATAAATTCATTGGTATCATCTAACTTTAAGTTTATCCATTCACTTTACAATAATTATATTTGTGCACTATAAAGTGCTAAAGAAGTTAAACTATTAGCTGCAAAATTTGCTGCACTTTTCCCTGTTAAAGATTTGTTGCCAACAACAACTAAGCATCACATGAATGAAAGTCTGAATATTTCACTCATGTGATTATGTTTCTATGCAGGATAAACCTCGCTTTTCTATTTTGCATGACTCCACAAGCTCTCTTGAGATTTAAAAACTAATCCTATTTCACCAAACATTTTTTGCTTGCTTCAAAACTTAACTGAGGTTCTCCCCCTCTTTTTTTATAAACTTATTGGCAAGAAATAGCACTGAAATTCTTTCAGTCACTCTGAAGACAAGTATCAAGAAAAAAAGAAAAGGACATAAATATTTGTTTTTTCCATACTAAGATCTAGTTAAAAGGTTTTGGAAGTATTAAACCAGACAATTATGGATATCTGATGAAATAACTTTTCAAATAATGAAGAGTAATGCCTGGATTTACATTTCTCTACAAAGAAAAGGCACTGTATTGCATTAAAAAATGCATTACATTGATATAGCTTGGTAGAGATGAGCTTCTAATGGCAAGCATAACTCCTATTGCTTTCTATAAAAAGAAATGTTACTGAGTGGAAACATACATATTCTAATTTAGCTATTGACAGACTTCACATTAGTTTATCTAAAAAAAGATATTCGTGATTACTTCAGAGTGGTGTATAGATACAGATTTAAAAGACAATGAAATAAATAAAATATTGAAATCTATCAGTGAAATAAACTGAGAAATGATAACTTGAGCTTAAAGATCAGGTAGATACATTTGTTCTATCGTTCAAGCCTCTATTCTAATCTACATTTAATCATGCTACATACATACATACTATTTATTTATTTATTAGGAAAATTTATATGACCATCCAACCTATTCATGGTAACTCCGGGTGGCTTACAGAAAGTAACACACACACACCCACTGCTACAACAATCAAGCAAACCACTTGATGAGCTTCATATCACCCAGGGGTCCCCAGCCTTGATGATAAAAACCATGCCTTCGGGCCTTTTGAAAGAGTATCAAGTTATTTGTTATATCTGTGTGGATGATGTTTCATAAAGAGGGAGTCCTATGCAGAAGCCCTTTCATCACCAGAATATTAACTGATTGTAAACAGCACTCCTTCCTAGCACTGATGATATTACCTAGTTAGGGTAATGAAACTGCAAGAAAACAGCTCAGAGAGCACCAAAGACACACACACCCTTTCTTCTTGCTCCCATTATATGGAGCACCTTAAGAGAGAGGATCTGTAACATACTCTGCCTCCCTACTCTTGAAGGTTGGATAGATGTAACTGGGAAAATATAGCCTTTCAAATTATCTAGGCTTTAGCCATGTAGGAGTTTAAGGTGATAACCAGACCCATGCTTTGGACCCAGAAGCAAATCCACAACCAATGCAGCTCCTGCAAGAGGCGTGAATGTGTGGAAATCTAGACTACGTGGGACATCAGTGCAAAACTTCTTAAGAAAAAGCCACTGTATTTTGCTTGCATAGCATTTGTGTTTATTTATTCCAGTTGAAGATTCTGGATACTTTTCAAAGGAGGCTTCATATAAAGTGCATTGCAATAGTGAAAAGCAATTAGCCAAATATTATGAATGTAATAGATGGTACCACATCTGTCTCACAACTTATTTGGTTCTCTGATGGCCTTGTAGAAAAGTCATAGAGTAGATTCTACTTGATGATCTTAAAAGTGTCATGGCCACCTTGGAGCCTGGGTCTGAGGAGGACGACAAGATGGAGCTAAGGCCAACAGAGGAATGACCGGAGGAGCAGGACAAAGCAATCCTGGGTTCCTCGGGCCTGGGAAGGTTCGCCAGCAAAGGAGAGAGGGTGCAGGGCAACCAAACGAGGGGGGAGGAGAGAGCAGGCAGTGGAGCAGAGGAGTGACGGAGCTCAGGCGACAAGCAATTACCTTCCCCAGATCCCCAAGCATGGACAATTGGAGAGAAGGCGGGATCAGTGCAGGATGACCCAATGAATTGGGAAGAGGGCCCCTCGCCCCTCTTTACAAGGCTCCCCTGGGGAATGAGATTTAAAGGGGCACTTGTTGGGAACCATCATTGCCTTTTTCCAGTCTCACATGCTGATACTAGCATCTGTATACTTTGGTATGCCTTGCGCTGCTTGCCCTGGCCTTTTTGCCTTGCTTGTCTTGCTTGTCCTGCTTGCCTTGCCCTGTTTGTCTTGCCCTGCTTGCCTTGCCTTGCTTGCCTGACCTGGCTATGTGCAAGTACGCAGCAACGCAGTTCTACTCCGTGTTGTGTTGCAGTCGCAGTGAACTCTTCCTGTGACGAGGACTCCTGGAACCAAATTTCCTGAACTGTGGCTGCTCTCAGATCTGTGCTGCACCTCTTAACTAATAGCAGCCAGGAACTATTGGAGGTGCATGTTTAGAGATTGGCTCCTGGACTTGCAGTGAACAGTGGAACTTTAGGGGAAAAGTTGGAGCAATAAAGAGGAGTTAAGCCTTCGTTCCAGCTGTGTTGCTTCCGTGCCCAGCCCTGGGTCATCACACAAGGCATCTAGACCTCATATCATATAAGTCTTCATAGTGACAACTTCTTGAACTGCACCCACGTATACCATAGTTAGCCAGTACAGTTTCTATGATATTAGTATAATATGGCAATAATGAGTGGTGAATTATCACATGGACAGCTGCCCTCTGCATCAGCTGAAGTTTCTAGATGTTATGACAAACCTCCAAAAGCTATTTACAACCAGATTTTTAAGTTTCAACAGCCACACTGCCCCCCACAGTTATTTTGGCTGTTTGGAAACCAGCTCACTTTTCCAGCATCCCAGAGTGATGAAACCACAATTTTTGATGTTTTTGCCAGTTTATAATATTTACTTCCAGTTTAACAACACCATGATTTATGACCAGGCTCCACTATAGCTGTAAGTTAAAGGACTACCTCTAACTACAACCCTAGAGATGCAAAACTTATATACTTCACACACGCAGAGACATACAATACATACATACATACATACATATACACATGCACCCATTATGGGAAGATCCATTTATGCATTTGATTCAGATACCTGTCCTTCTTAGATGAATAAAATCATTCATGTTATACCAAATTTGAAAATAATCTGTTTATTAACAGGATCAAGTTAAAGCAGTTAAATTAAAAAAAGAATGTTAATGTTTATCTTTATTCTTTTGTATTTCCCTAAAGATGTTATTGAAAAATGTTAACAGTAAAAGTAGAATAAAACAAATGAAAAACAAAATCAAAACATAATTAAAAGTTTAAACTTGTTAAAGAAAATGTGTTTATTAACATCTACTTATTTGCTCTAAACTGCAGGATTAAAAGTACTTATACCTAGCTGGCTAATACCATACAAAAATAACAATTTTCAAATTATCATTATCAGACTCAGAAAAAATAAAATGTTAATTTAAAGAAATAGAATTTAAATATTTATTTTTAAAAGCTTATTTGTTTCCTCATATACATTTAGGAATTTATAATATATCTTCAGAAGGAAAAAAACAGTTTGGAATTAAGGACTGACCTCAGCATAATATATCTCCAAGCTATTTTGTGTTTCTACGCAGAGCTGGTTTAACAAAATATGCATTACACTGCTAAAGCTACAAGAGCTGGGAATAAAATTACCATAAGAAGCCTTTGCAAATCATTATACAATAATATCTGGTGTTCTGGTACTTATACAAATACATTTGAAAGATATTAGTAACTTTGAGGCCAGGAGTATGGGGGGCGAGGGGCGGATCTATAGAGTGACCTACAACTTTCAACTCCTTCTTTCTTCAAGATAAATATAACATAATTCCATGATTATTGCCCATATTTGCTAATTTGTGCCTTCACTTTTTTAAGCATGAAACCAAGCCTAAATGCATGGACATTTAACTCCTTGCAAACTTGGAATCTTATTAGTATTAAAAGTGGATTAAAAACACATTAATAAAGAATCAATGACTATTGGTAATTTAGTTACTTTGTAATCATGTTGTATGCTTCTGGTAGGAGAGAATACACCATATACTTCAAAATGTTCAAATATTTATATACATTTGTATCATAATATTTTAATTTGTATCAGTATAATCAGTATAACTTCATGATTATATAAAGATGTAGCTACTGTATATTAGGGACTGGGTTTTTATCCACATCCAAAGTTGACGAAAGAAGCTGAATTGATATACAGCTATATTGTTAGCTATGATTTATTTAAACAAACAATATTATCATATTATTATTTACTCATAATAAATCATAAACTGCCATTTACAAATCAGAGTTGCTAAGTTCATATATATTAAACCAAAATCAATCAAAATATTGTATAATTTAATATAGATCTAACACACAAATATATAGAATATAGCTTGAAAGCATTAAATCTTGACCTTTTCATTGATTTTCTTATCTTCAGGAAAATGAACATTTTACTAAAGTATATTTACGATCCACTTGTTATATCTTTTTCTATTTATATGTCTTTTGCAATCATTTATTCTTTTCCCCCGTTACAAACAAGAGGAAAACCACCAAGTTGGTTTTCGATTTTTCAGATTCATACTTATTGCATCATACTGTCCACCTAACATTCTCAGTTTATATTCACATCTTCAACTAAACATCTGTAAACATTCTGTATTGATAAATATATTAAGTAACTAAAAGAACATCCCATTATCCTAACCTTACTACCTATAGGATGTTGAAGAATTAAGAATTTCATTTATACCTGTTGTCATTGAATTGCTCAAAAATAAAAATCTATTCTTCACACCTTCTGCCCATTTCTGGGTTTGGGGGCTGGACCAGACTATTTCAGTGTTACTTTTTGCCATAATACTATTTTTCCATACAAATCTCTAAAACTGTTTCACCTTCTTTCCAAATAATTTCATCAGTTTTCTTTTTAATTCAATTTCCTCTTCTGGAGACTTCAAGGAAGGAAGGAAGGAAGGAAGATTGATTCCAATACAAAATAAATGTATAAAAGAAGTGTGAAGAGATTGAGAAAAAGGAGAAGACCCAGTAAGTTGGATGAAGGAACAAAAAGCAATGTATGAATTATTGTATAGATGTGATAGAAGTATGGTTTGAAAGGTACTGAGAGGCGTAGTTAATAGTATTAGTAAAAACTAGATTTCACTATATTTCTATTTCTCATATTGACTGTCTCCCATTTCTTTTGCTTACTATTCTCTTTCTGAACTTTGCTTAGCCTGAAAGGAAGTAGCATGAGATTTTGTATATATGTAACTTAATATAAGGTAATAGCTTCTTAAAGCAGTGACTAAAACAATAAAGAATCTATATTTTAAACACCCTGTAATTGTATACCAAGCTACACAATAAACTGGATAACAAATTCATTTATTGTCATGCCCATGTGCATACACAAACATACACAGAGACACACATATTCTATTATTGTTATATATTTTAGTAATAACATGAAATAAAGTAAATTACAGTTGATAAAATTAAAATGTATTGAGATCACAGTTTGGATCACATACAATGCATGCACAAACACACATATGTAATCTCAAGGAAAACTACATGGTTTTAAATCATTTACATTTGTCATACTCTTTAACTGCCGAACATGGTTAAGGAAGCAAATTTATACAGACTTCTTTAATAAATTTTAATGCCAAGCATTAGAGTTTAAGGTCCTTAGAAATGAAATGGTAATTCTTTAGTAGTGTGCTCATTCAACTGGAGTCTCTTTGAAGCTTTTAAATCTGTTTTTTTCCAGAATGAGATTCCCATCTTCCAACTGTACTTAGATAACACTCTTTCCTAAAATCATCTCTTAAGAAAATGTTGTCAATTTAAATAATGAATGGTAATCAGATTTAAAAGAAGTCAACATTTTTTTGATATTTTAAATGAAATATTTTAAGTTGCAGGATTTTCCTGTGCCAAGTAACAAGCATTATACCTTATTCTTATTTCTATAACTTTAAAAATATGGATAAAAACCTAGCTGCAAGAATTGTTTAATTACTATCAAAAGTGTACCAATTTGCTTTACCCCTTTCAATAAAACCTATACAATTACAAAGATGGTGTAATTTTAGCTTTGTCTCCTTATGAAATGCCCTTGTGGACAATTCTAAAAAAATGATTTAAAATGAATTCTTTTCCACCAAATATTCCAATTGAATTCACAGAGCACAAATCTCCTATATTCCCAGAAATATTTTTTTTAATATTGGTGGGTGAACACCCATTGGATTTAATAATATGATTTCCTTGCTTTTTAAATAATGTTAATAGTAATGAGGGCCATATGAAAAAATGTTAAATCTAATTCATGTGAAACCAAGTAGGAATTTCTGACCAATCTACAACATACATATGCAAAATATATTTAGCAGTAATAGGATTTCCATCAGTAATGCAATGTTTACTATTTTTTTAAAAAAAACACACCTCTATCTTTGCACTTTTGATGCAGTTCACATAGTGTTCTAAGCCATAAATCATGGTTCATAAATCATGCTAATTGGGCTGGACACACTATAGCTGATATTTTACTTTGTTTACATTTTGAAACAAGACTAATGTAAAGTGGATTTACACATTATCCTATGCTCTAATGTGATTGGTTTGATTTTAAGTTAGTTAAAGCTATGTAGTTTATAAACTATTATTTAGCAAACTATGAATAAACACAAGGGGTTGATGTTAAAAGCTTTCACCATAAAATTAAATATGGCTATCATGCTAGTTTAATCAGCTATCACCTCATTTCTTTTACAAGTATATCCCATTCAGTTGCATTCTGGATTCTGACTGAATGGTAACTAATACTAACTCACAATGGTTGTAAAGTTGGCAATATTTTGCGATAGCAATGTGAACATCTGAATATAGTTATAAATATCATATTTATTTGATAAATATGAGCTACCGGTAACATGTACTTATGACTTACTATAAAGTGCTCTAATCTTCAAAAAATTTTAGTCACCATTTCTAGAATTTAAAGGTATATGATTCACATTTCATATGAAAGTCACAGCAAAATAAGTATTTACTTGCAGGCTAATAAAAAATAAGAAAAACATGATTTTGATTAATTTACCTTCCATTAAAAGATATTGATAGTGCTAAACATCAGCATTTAACAATTTATAACATACTTTCATTTTATTTTAACATAATGTTGCTATACTAAAACTTCAAAGCAATTAAATTAAGATATACCTTAATCTAATCTGGATGAACAATGTGTAATAAAAAAAAGAACATAAAACATATGTTGATCCTTACTTATTAACTAAAATTCAATTCCAGGAATATACCATAATTAGTCTCATATATCCATTCTAATTTGAAGTTAACTATATTAAAGAAGAATCAAACTTGATAAATGTGATCCAGGCTGAATAAATTTGAGTTCCCTAAAATACAGACTCGGGGATAATGGCTGAAAAAAGTAATTGTGTGTATTATATTTTCCATTTTTTCAAACAAACGTTAATAGTTATTATATTTTTTGTAAGAAATTCTCCAATCTTTTCTAGCTGGCAGGGACAAAAACATCAACATTTTTGGGGGGAAAATGTATCAGATTATTTTAATAATCTTTGACAACTGACCTTAAATTATTATCTATCACAGAGTAGTCAATACTTTATAACTCTGACTAATGATATGAGATAGCAAACACTATTTGGCCATTTCAAAGAAATCATTATTAATTAGATTAATAACACATTAAATACAGGCAGAGTTTGAACTCAGATTTCAATATTAATTTTGTAATTTAGATATTTAATTATGAATTTGGTGGTGCCATATTTTCAGGAGGCAAGAACTGAGCAATGTTCTGGAATAACAAACTCCAATGAAACCTACATAACAAGTAGAATATGTAATATTGCTTAATAAATAGCCCTATCATTTCCTAAGTAACTGAAGACTTAAACTATGAAAGTGTTATCACTTTTGGAGGCTCTTCTCTATAGAAAAGTTGAAATTTCAAAAATGTAAAAAACTGACAAAGAGTAGAAATTAGTTAAGCAAGGGTGAAACTAATTGCTAGATCATCAGATTGTGCTTGTCTTCTAAAAGCATCAGTTATTTCCAAATAACAATTTTGGTAAGAATGAATTTCTAAATCCCTAAAATAAATTCATTTAGATCTTTATTTTTCTCATCCTATTAGGACACAGTCCAGTATTGTTGTGAATTTCCAAGTCATCAAGAAGCTTGGCCTTATTAAAATATCTAACACTACAAAAACAAAATATCAATGAATGTTGATACATCACCATATTTTCAAATGTACGAGTTTTTAAGAAGAGTACATGTGACCGTTTAATACTGTGTTATTGGCAACAATTTTGAAATGTAGTCATGGATTTTGCCACATATCAAAAAATCTGTATGAATATTTGAATAAGTGACCCGTTCCTGATGCTATTGCTGGGAGGAATTCTTCTTCAGGCTATGTAATTTCATGACAAATGTAGTATTTTAAGGACAGACTTTTCCTATGCTTTTTTTCCTCCTGAATTTCTTATTTAAATTTTAAATACTATGTCAAAGACATGCTTGGTTTTTCACGTATAGGATTTTTAAAAAACAAACAGTAATTTATTCATATTTTAATTTGCTTTTTTATTCTTTTCCTGAAATGATAATGTAATACATCTGGTATAATGTTAATTCATGAGTTGTGCAAGAAAGGCTCATATTCATGATTAGCTTAGAATCAGCTTTAGAGATACACCTTTTTCTTTTATGTGTAAGAATTCCTAATAGGGGAATGATTACATGTGCAATATAGCTGTACCACTAACAATTCTTTGTAAACACTTGATATTGGTATGATTTAATTTTAACACTGTGGAAGTAAAATAAGCCATATTATTCTCTAAACAAACAGTACAGCTGATAGATGAGGCAGCCATGCAAGCATGGATAATACAAACTAATTCTTGTATTTCATAACAACAAACCTAGACAGTAGTTAGGAGTTGAACATGGCAACCACAGCATAGTTCAAAACAAGTCAGAGTTCTTTATATACCAATGTAACACAGTCAAGAAATGAGAAAACTTTTCCATGCTTCCCAAGTAGTAGATTGATTATCTATACTCAGTTTTTATTTCATCTCATGGGGAAAGAATGGCTTCTAGTCATCAATGTAGACTGAGAACATTCTGAAACTGGAGAAACTCTCATCTGTCCTGCATTCAAAAAGACGAATTGTTCTAGTTCTAAAAAAGAAACAAAAATGGTTTCTATACCATGTATCTGTATGTGCCTTTGAGTCAGTGTTTAACTCCTGGTGAATGTCTAGATAAATATCTGCAGTTTTCTTGGCAAGATTTTAGAAGCACTTTGCTATTGACCGAGAGAGAATGACTAGGGGTAGCTCAAGGCCACACCCAGCTGGCTTCGTGCCTAAGGCAAGATTAGAACTCATGGTCTCCCGTTTGTTAGCTTGGTGCATTAACCAGTACACTAACCTGTCTCTCTGTTTTGATAACTTTCTTTTTTTTGGGGTGTGTGTCTTTTGAGTCATTTTTTTGTAATTCCTGATGACTGCTTGGGCAAACCCCTGCAGTTTCCTAAGAAAGGTTTTCCAGAGATTTGCCATTATTTCCTTCCCAGGGCTGAGAGAGAATGTCCAACCCCTACCATACAAAGGGAAATTATGCTTGAGAAATGTTGTAAATGAAAATGAATGTCAATAAATGTACCATTTTATAAATCTAATTCTGGGCAGTAATCCAAGGTGCCCTTACCTTGAAGTAAGTCTCATTGAATCAAATAGGACTTAATTCTTAATAGACTGCTAATCTCAATGCTGTTTAAGATTGCTATATTAATATTCAATAAGTGTGCTAAAAATGAAAATATCTGTCTAAACCTGTATTCAAATAAATGATGCATATAAAGATAAAATAATGGCTTTAGTTCTGAAATTATTTGTACTTAATCATTTTATAATTTATTTGGGTATCTATCACCCCCATATTTCTTTATTGTAAATTTTCTACAGCATGAAACTACAGTAATCACAGCTGTTTTCCAAGAAGAAATATTTGATCTCTTATGCAGCTTCTGTAAATAATAAAATTGTTTATTTATAAACTCAGCAACAGTTTAAATGTTGGGCCACACTTGAAAAAAAAAACCCATAAACTGTATAAAATACATAGACCGAGAGACAACACATGTATTTCATGTGTAGTTGAGTCACGTATAGCTTGTCGGAGGCAATAAGATATCTTAAAAATTACTTAGGCAGCTAATCTCATATATCTTCCCCAGGAGTTTAGAATCATTCATATGAACCACTGTATTCCCACATCCAAATAAGTCCTTGTAAGAAAGGTGACCTAAAGTGGTGATCCTACCCAACTAATTTTTCGTCTTTTGAAGAGAGATTTCAAAGAGGCCTCCCTGATCCAAGTCCAAGATGCTGCCCACCACAGAAGGATTCCACATTCTAGAGCCTTTGAGATAGATTTGCCTACAAATTACATTTGCAGGCAGCCAGTTGGACAGTGTACTGTATTACAGTGACAGATTATAGCCTACTTTGCTACTGTAAAAATAGATGCTTCTTTTGTGTGTATGTTCTTTATATATATTCTTTAATATGTTCCATAGAATTGTGTTATGAAATAAAGAACAGACTCTTATGCCATTATAAAAAGTTTTACTTTGTCCTTGACCTTATAAGCTTATAACAATTACATTCTTGATTTGCTTACCAGGACTAAAAAAATCTCAGATTGAATTAATCTTTAAAATACTATTTTTAAAAATGTGATCTTATTC